>CAJPEX010000117.1:114241-180733 GCA_905338405.1 Notodromas monacha | reverse complement strand
GCAGAAATGGCGTGTTCGAACGAGGAAACAATGAAACTCACCTTGGAATTTTAGGAATACCAGCTTCAACAAGCATACCACCGTTCATCTGATCCACCGAAGAGTAATAGCCATGATTCGTGCTGCCATTGATTTTTCCATTTCTTTCGACATCTTGTACTCGAGGTAAGAGCTTGTTTGGTGCAGCGAACGCCTTCAAAAAAAAAATTGAGACACTCCCGAACATTGAATAAACCGATTTCAAAGATGATTTAAAAAGGCATTACAATTGTAAGTTCTCTCAACCGCTTCAGGACCAGTTTCTCCTCCCTCCAAGTGGCATAAAGCGACTGGACACTAATGATGGCAAGAACCTGAAAATAAAACTCCCATGGAAAAAAGCTCGTGGAACATTCTGTTTCGCTTGGTAGACTTACATTGAGCGCAGCCCGACATACGTAAAAAACCAGCTCTGCCAGTCCGTAGTGACTGTCAAGTTTCTGAAGGCAGAAAAAAAAAAGACGCCATCAGAACCTGACACAAAAAAAAAACTATTAAAAAAAAATGTAATCTCACCCAATGATATAAGCTCATAAAAAGCACCATCCCACATTCAGGGAACAAGAACAATACCATGACGAACAGCCACGCCAACAGGACGTTCATTCTCCTCTGTAGAGACAAATCAATCAATCAATCATTCACACGAGGGGGAAAACCTCACGAATCACACAATGATAAGATTCAGTTCGTTCACTACTGATGCTAATGGAAATCGTATCAATTAAATTCCTATTTCACGTAATATGCCATCAAAACGCGTTCAACTTCAAGTTACAAAACATGAGTTCATGAGTTAGTTTTTTAGTTGGCCAAGAATAGTTCCGATCAGGTTAGAACATTCAGGTTTTGTTATGTTACCCTCATTGATCAGTGAATTTATCTCAATTCAAACTAACCAACTAAAAATAAAATTTAAACTAACCAAAAAAAATCAAATTCAAATTAATCAACTAAAAATCAATTCAAACAAAATAAAACAAAACCTAATTTAAATAGCTATTGATTGACTAAAACTAACCATAACTCGACCAAAAATAACTATAACTTGAATAAAATGAACAATAATTTGAATACAATAAATTATGACTTGACTAAACTCACAAGAAGAAACAAAAATTGAATAAAACTAACAAGACGTAACTAAAATGGACTATAACTAACCTAACTATGTATGAACAATTTTATAATCTTACTAATCAAATCATGGATGAACAGGCCACTCACCCCAGCGAGTCCTCCAAGAAGAGTTATTGAAACAAAGAAAATGCATAAGTAACCAAGGCATAGAAAATAGGCAGGTGCTGGCAAGCCATCTGAAACGGATTTCAACAAATCACTCAATACATCTACATTCACAATGAACGAACACATTCAATCTAACCTTCAGCTTCTATAAGCCACCAAAGCTCCATACCAAACGCTACCAGGTACATCAGCTACAGAAAAAAATAAAAAACATTTCATCAAAATTCAGACTCAAACAAGTCACATTATCTCATGAACTAAATAAAATCTAAAAAAACTCACAGTAGCGTAGACTCCACTGGCAATAGCTCCAACAAGTAAACTGAAGCAACAACATGACGTCAGCAGCGCCATCTTGACGCCTTAAAAATTAATAAATATAAAATAATTATTCAGGAACTGGGAAAATCTGCAAGATGAATAACGTACCACCTGGCTTTCCAAGCTCCGAGTCAATCTGCATCAAGCAGCTTTGTCATATTCCAGCATCAACATTCGAAAACAAACCAAAACAAAAAGAAAAAAAAACACATACAACAGCACAATCTGAAAAAATGAAAACAGAAGAATTAAAAATGGAGATCGCGGGATACCAACGAGTCATGAACAATTCGTTGCCCTCAATCACATTCTGAAAGCTTGACCAAATTCGTACCAACGATATTCATCATTCGCGACAACAGTTTCCTCCCTCGAGTTTTTTTTCTTCGCAGTCCTTAATCTTTACCTGGGTATAAGAGACTTTTCTGTACTCAAGACAGGTATTTTAGTTTCATTGATCATAATTTTCATCTCTATAAAATAATTCAACAGCAAAAAACCTGATCATAATTTGGAACATAATTTTGCGTCGCGTTAAGACCACAGATCGTCAAGATTTTAATACCTGACTGCTGCGTTTTGGAAAAAAATATTTCATTAGAAACGAGAAATCCCATCGGAGATTAATGCAAACTTGCGGTACACAGGACCAAAACTGTTGAGAAAAACAGATTCCATATTGCTTCATCCTTCCTCATTAGGAGTTGTCAATTTTGTTCCAAGTTCGGATCATGGTGCGGATTTATTTTCGACGATTCGAAGGTTTTGCATGCACGACAGTCATTTTATCAAGGTGAAGGCAGGTCATGTCTACACCAAATCGAACGAAACACGATCATTTAGGTAGGTTATGTATGTGTGGCAGTGTGAGGATTGATTCATCCCAAAAGCGTTAATTCACGAACAAGTAAGAAATACAATAAAAGTAGCCAATAGAAAATCAGATATACGCTAGTCTAAATCAGTTTGAGTCAAGGTCTGTCAAAAACAGGCCCTGAACTTCAAAAACCTGCCGGTAAAACGTTGCTTCTTCCAATATTGTTCCGGACACGCATTTTATGTATGTTTGTCACGGAATGAGAGCATTTTTTCAAGAGTGTATCAACTCGAAAAATAACACCCTTCAAATCATCAACCAATGATACAGAAATATTTTTTTTTTTAAACGCGCAAATATTTTTCAAATCCAACCCCATTTCACCAAGGGTTTGATCGATGGGATTCCTTTGATTATCATGCGGTAATAAGGCCAGAAAAAAAAGTGACTGAGGAATGCATTTGAACAATCAATTCGACAAACACCTTAATCCTGTCCAAATAAATTGATGACATTGACAAGTTTTTTTCCTGCGGCTCATCAAAGGCCTCGCGAACGTCTTCCTTTAATTGATTGTCATGAAAGGTAAAATATATCTGAAGAATCCAATTGAAAAATTGATAGACTAAGTCATTATTCCAGTGTCTTACAAGCAAATAAAAAAGGAGAAAAGGTTTACGACATCATTCGTTCAGTTCGGCTCCCACAAGAAGCTTCTGATCAAGTGAAATTACTTTACCCAACAAAAAAAAGCATTCGCTTCGGAATATCCATATTTTTTTTCCTTCTTCATTTCATTGGAAAATGAAACACGCGCGGAGATATTTTATCTTCCACTTTACAACGTCGGCTTTTCCACTTACTAAGCGTTCCTTTTCGGTGCAGAAAGTGAGGAGCAATTATAGAAACTAAGATAGTCAGACAGATACCGTGGGAAGAAGGTAAACTGATGGTGACGTCAAACACGAGTCTGCGGAAGAAGTATCGAGCTCAGTCAAATGATTTCCCTCGTCAGGTTCTTGCTCCTGGTCACCGCAATAATATACATCTCGGCCTTTCAATCAGACGGCAAGTGTTCTTCTTTCTTTCCTTCTCTTCGAAGTGTCCAGAATTCGGTTTTTCTCTTTTTGTTTAAAAAAAAAAAAAATTAGGGCGAAAAATATCAGTTGTTGTTCACCACGTAATACATAGTTAACTGACACCCCGAATTTTCTACACTCTCCGGTTTCCAATAAATTACTCCAAAAATAAGCCGTGTCCATAAACGAAGTCTTCAAGAAGTAAACTCTTCAGTTCTTCTTCAACCTACAGAAAATGTTTAGTCACTGATCTCGAGATATATACTCGAAGATTTCAAAAAATAAAATACGGGAACTTCCTAATCGAATTAACTTCATGATCGTCTCGATGAAGATGCATACGATCCGTTTTCATCATCACTCTTTTCAATTTCCATGGAAATACAATCCCTTACTGCAAACGGGAAAAGACAAAAAAAGATCAACTTCTCAACGTTTAACCAACACAAGACCAACATGAAAAAATTCCATGATTGCGCTTCGAAAATTCAATTCATGGTTTTTTAAATTCAAGTCATGTAACAGATGCTTCATTTTTATGGAAGTACAGAGAGACCCCAAGATGCAGACATAATTGGTGCATCAAGAGTGTCCTTAAGTCGAGTCTCATTCCCTTTGACTTACATTATATAAATTTTAATTGGTGTTTTATGCACAAAATACTCACCGTAATTCCATGAAAATATAAATTGTCTCCCAATTTAAACTGATTCCGATCAATATATATTTCAACACAATATGAACATTTGGGGAATTGAATTATGATACCTCCATAGAGTAGATAGAAATGTTGGCATACTCTGTAAAAATGACATTCAAGTAAAAAAGAGAGAAGGAAGTCCCTCTATGTTGGAGGTAATTTTTTTAAATTAGCTAAATGGATGGTAAATTGGTGAGAGAAATGCCCAAGAACTTTTATTGCATCAATTTTAGGGTTGGAAATATCTTTTTTTTTGTAATTTGGCCTGAAACTCCTTTGAAATTTTATAACAAAATGTCCCCATGTTGAGTCAGTGTCCTCATGTTGGGCCTATTTTATTAATTTTCTAATAGAAAATAAGTGTCCCTATGTCGAATTGTCCGCAGGTCGAGGTGTCTGCATGTGGGGGTCTCACTGTAAAACTACCCGGTTACGATTAAGTCTAGGAGAAAAGTAGCAATATTTGAAATAGTACGCCTCAAAAATTCAAGTTGAGATTTTTTTGTTGGTAACATACATTTTCGGGAGGTAGAACTGCCAGGTTGAGCTAGCCACGCTATTACAGCCTTATTTCAGTAGCAGAGCAGAAAAAAATGCCACAATAGGTGGTATTTGATCCTGTGAATGATTTTTTCTCGCCGCTTTCAGATTTCAGAGAAGACCCATCGGAATGTTCGGAAGATGACAGTTACTGCGACTTCTGGCCAACAACACATAATTTCCCTCTCAACTTGTCAGAATGCAATGATCCCACATTTTCAAACAACTCGTCTTCGCGTATCACTAAACGACAGATTTGTTTCTACCTAGCAGAAGCTGATCCGATTTATCGCGCCAAACTCAAGCAATACTTTACAGGTAACGAACATTTTCTCTCTCAAAAAATTTCAAATCCTCGACAAGAAAAAATAAAATAAAGCATGAAACAAAAATCGCTCCAGATTTTCGACGCTGGGCCGAGCGGTTCGTGGAATACAAACTCATGCTGACGCGACGCACGAAGAATCCGCACAGCATCGGAAACTGGCCACGAAACAAAATCTTGTGCGAGTTGAAGAAAATCCCTCCGTTCGCCCTGACCAGGTCCGTGTATCCCTTCAACGCGAACCCCTTGGGCAAGGAGCTGCCAGAAAAGAAGCAAATCATGCCCGGGAAGAAATTCAACACTTGCGCGCTTGTGTCCAGTTCCGGGCGCATTTTGGGCACGAGAATGGGACGCGTGATCGGTGAGGGAAGAGCACGTTTTAAAAATTCAAGTTAGGCTGGGTTTTTTCAAAGTTTGGTAACTGATACTTTCTCGGAGGTAAAACTGAATTTCTGCTTTCATTCTTTCCCCTCTGCAAAAAAAAAAAAGTCCATGAAGTACCTAGTCACGGGAAAACTTGATTGACATAGCCATCCCTATCACAGCTCAACTATTTTTCAATTATTTTATATTTTTGTTCCAAGACTCTCATTCTTCAGAATCATTCGAATAATGTTTCCTCAGTTATATTTAAATATACTGAACAAAGGAGCTTGAAATGCTATAAAATATTGGGTCCCCACGTGAAGAAACTAATCCGTTCCTAAACGTGTTCCGTTTTGTGACATTTTCCTAATGCGAAACGCGATTTTACTAAACTTTACATTAGAAATTGATTAAACAGCTCAAGAAAATATTGAAAAGATCAAAATAAACCTAGATAACTGCATATTATTCTTAGTTTCCAGCATTAATTCGTAAATTTAAAATTGATGAATTTTGTCGTGTGATATTTTCGTAATGCGAAACGCGACTTTACTGAAAGTTACATTAAAAATTGATTGAACGGCTCAAGAAAATATTGAAAAGATCAAAATAAACCTAAATAACTGCATATTATTCTTGGTTTTCAGCATAAAGTATTACATTTCGAATTGATCAGTTTTGTTGCGTGAGACAGTATTTTCGCAGTGCCAAACGCGATTTTGCTATCCTTTCCATTATAAAGTGATTAACTCGTTCCAGAAACTCTCCAAAATACGAAAATACCCCTCAATAACTGCACACCGTGTTATTCTTAGTTTTCAGCATACATTCGTAAATTTAAAATTGCTTAGTTTTAGATTTAGAAAACCTTGAAAAGTTTTTGTCATTCACTTTCGGATTTTACAAATTTCAAGAACCGTGAGAGCAAAACTACACTCTTCTTCAATAATTTTGTTTTTCAAAATTCTTCAGCCCAAAACTTGCTAAAATTTGATTCTTTTCCGGTAGAAAAAAAGTTCTAAAAAAACCATTTTGTTATATTAGTCAGTTTTTCCCTTCGAGAATTTTTAAAACGCGGATTTTTTGTAGAGTCTTCCGTTATGTGGGGCCTCACTGCACTCGATACTCTCTCTACAACGAAATTAACGGGAATAGAAAACATTTTGTTGTAAATAACAACTAAACCCGTCTCTCCCCATCTCTTTCGGGTACCCCTTGATACCCAAAAAATCGCTATACGGAGATAGATCGGTGTAGAGAGTGAGTCCACCTGTATTAATTTTCAAAGAATAGAAATAGCTCTTTTTTTCGATAAAACACCCCAGTGATCACACTCTTCCTCCTCAAAAAAAAAAAAATGGATACGCCAGGGCAGATGCGAATGAGCAAGTTTGCAGACTGAACGACGCACCAACAAACGGTTTTCAAAGAGACGTCGGCATGAGAACGACGTTCCGAATTTTGAACAACTATCTTCTGCGAAAATTGCCAACCAGCAAAACGGCCGAACATCCGGTCAATTTCCCCGGCGAAAGAGACGTCCGTTACCTCGGCTGGGACGTTTGCCCAGTTCGTGGACCATTCCATCAGGTAAGTCATAACCGATTCAACGCAAAACTTTTTCCGGAAAAATTCGATTCTCTTTTTGAGATTTGGGCACTTTTCTCCTGACGTTTGCCCCATATTGTTCTTCTGCATTCCCCTGAAAACTATCCGTCAAATCATATGAAAAGGTTTAGTTATACATATTTCAAATAGGGTTTAATTAACATATTCATTTAGGTTACACATGCCCTCCAATAAGACGCAAACCTGGATTTCCAGCCTAATAAAAAAAAAAACCTATTCCCAAAGAAGACCTGCAATTGAGAAATTGCAATACCTGTATTTAAAAAAAAAACCAGGATTCGAATTTTGATGGAAATTGAACCCTGATTCAATTAATTTTCAATCTTCAATTTTTAAAATGTCCATTTTGAAATGGGTCAACAATTTCCAAAAGATGATGCACATCTGAACTTCAAAACTTTTCAAACATAGTTATAAATTAAAATCTCGTTACAACGAAGTCATCGGGGCAAGTAAATTAGATCTCCATTGTAACGAAAAATTCTTTAAAAAGAACTTCATTGAAAATTGTGGCTATTGAACAGGGACCTAAAATGGCAATTCGTTCTAAGCGGTTATTCGTCATAACGACATTCAACTGTGAAAAAAATATATGGCGGACACCATCCTTTCACTCTAACAACTTTTCAAAATATAGCTTGCGGTATTCTAGTAAATAAGTGGTTAGTATAAGCTTGGAAACATTACTCGATTCAGATTAGTTAGGATACGTTATTTAGGTTCTGCTTTCTTTGGGAGTTAAAATATACATGGAAAGTTTGATAGTTGGTTTTTACCCATATTTTAGGTTAGGATAGATTTCGCTTAGTCTGGTCTGACCATTTAGAATACGACGGAGAGGATATTTTCAATCAAGTTCTTTCATCACACACGATTCAGGTCAAGTAAGTTACGCGTTGGGTTGAGTTAGTTCAGCTTAGCGTAGTGGAAAGGTCATTCAAAACAAAGGAATCCCATCTTTTTTACAATTCAGCAGCGAACTCGGAGTTGAGCCTCTTGGAGCATTTCATTCATCAAATAATGTTTTTTTTTCTCTTGCAGTGCCTCGGGGATAAACATACGAACAAAATTCACAAAAAGGGACACGCTCAGGATTCAATAGGACCGTTTTTCAAGTGGAGGGCAAATAATCGGGACAGAGATTTCCACTTCCTAGACCCCGAATGGATGTACATGCTGACGGATTTTTTGCAAAAGGTTTCTCCAGTGAAGTTGAATCTTAATGCAGTTCCTTCAACGGGATTCATTGGTGAGACAGGATTCTAAATGTGGAATCATCAATGTCACAAGTCGAAATCTAGTCTGAAGAAATATTTCGATCACAATAACATGAATAAAAAATAAAACCATTAGTCTATAATAATATGATAATACACGTGGACTCTCTCTGCAAAAAAATTCAATGGGATCAGAAAACTAATTTGTTGTAGAACGAGTTCACCAGCATATAGTATTTGAAGTAATATACGGTATACATTTTTGAAAATAACTTCCCACGCGTTCTCAAGAAAAAAAAGCTGGCTGCATAGTCAGAGGCTGAGGGTATTCCCTGGAATATCAGACAGGTGTCGCCCGTATCAATTTTCAAAAATGCAATTCAAAGAATACAAGCGACATCTACGCAAGAGCAGATTAATTCACAGCCCTTAACAAGGCAAACAAAATCAGAATAATCATTTTTAGAATAGCTAGCTTTGTAGCTAAAAAAAAATTCCTTTTCGAATCGACAGGGTTGGCCTACATGATGCACTACTGCAAGACGGTGCACCTCTACCAAATGATCCCGACAATTCAGCAAAAAATGCCTTGCAAATACTTCGGACCCAACACGAAAACGGAAAAGAACTTCAATTGCAGCCTTTTTCCGGGGCATCAGAGGGAAATCGAGATATCAACCCTCATGAAACTGAACCAAGCATCCGATGAAGACACTTACGGTCGAGGACACGCAATCATTCAAGGTCTCGTAGATCTAAAGTGCTGATTCGAGGGAAAATGTCGTAGCTATCCTGTTGTCCCCGAAAAATACAACACACATCTTCAACGAATTTGAACTAAAAATTATTCGGAAGATGGATTATAAAACGTTTTAAAACCATGCGGCTGAAGTAAGTGATTGTTTCCTGTCTCCAGAATCCCTTCTTCATCGTCTCTGAATATTATTTCAAGAGCCATAGAACTATTTCCAATGCCCGAACACGGTGGATAAAAATTCTTATTTTTTTCTGATCAACCACGTTTTAATTTATGGCCTTGAAAATTTAGTAGAAACAAGCACTTTCGTAGAAGAGAAGAAAACAGAATTTTAATAGGTGATATTCTGGACCTCGAATTTCTTCTTAAATGAGTTGACAAGATGCTGGACTTGGGAGAAGAGGGTTCATTTGCCCGATTAGTCTTTCGTTTCCTTTCAAAACGAATCGGGTTAAATTTTGTATTACTTTCTCTTTCCTGCGTCAATGAATAGCCAGAAAATTCGAGTTATGGAGGTTTTTAATGCATTGCTTCCAAGGGAGTTCTGATGGGGACTTCAAAAGATCGACATTTGACTTAAAGAGGTCGAATTATCACGGTTCAACTTTAAATTACAAACGAAAAATTCGTCCAAAATTATTTCACGAAAATCTCACGTACGGCCGGATATTTTTTGCACTCACCACCACCCCGTGCTCTTTCCGCAAATGATCCCTAAACTCGTACTTCTCCGGGAATGCGAGGTCACACAAACTGCAAACAATACCGACCTTCGCCTGCTCCACTCGCATTATTCCGTGAGCAGCCTTCTGATGACCCCTGCGTTTCTCACCAGAATAAAACACAGCACCGCATCTGCCGCAAGAATACGTCCGCAATCCCGGCAATTCGACCCCGTGTTCGGATTTCATGTGTCCTGCAAATTCTGCGCGAACAGTGAAGACCTTCGCGCAGATTTCGCAGGTTCGGCGTTTGCGAGGCACGCGTTGCTCTACTGGATCCGGTCCCGAGTGGGTCTTGTGGATGTGCTTCCGGAGAAGGTGACGAGTCGGGAACGTTTCCGGACACTCCTTGCATTCAAACTTGCACTGAAACAGCACATCAAAAATTGATCTGAAATACTGAATCACGACACATTTGCTGCAGCTTTTGTTCTACAAGCCAAATGAAAATTTATCACCATATTTATACAAGTACCAAGAGCACCTTTTTATTTAAATTAGGGGGTGCGCGCCCCTTTTAAATAAGTCCCTCTGGTTTTCTCTTCAGCAAAAAAGTAAAAATAAAATAAGACTTTATAAGCAAGAAATTAGGACATGATGATGAGCATACTTCGATTGAACGTATGAGGGGAAAAAACTGAATGTCAAGTAAAATGAAATCTCACAGGAGCACCGTGAACCACAGACATGTGAGCTGATAACGCAGCAGCGTTTACCGCGACGATTCCACAGTCAGGACACAACTTTTTCTTGGCCTCAGGTCGATGTTCTTTCAAAATATGAGCTTCTAACCTATGAAAAAAAAAACCATTAGTAACACTTCGATTCATGTTTCGGGGGTGGAGGAAAAAAAATCAGGCTTTTACCTGGCTCTGGCAAAAAACTTGGCATCACACCTCTGACACTCAAACCCCTCCACCTCAAAATGCTCCTTGTTCAAATGAGCATTCAACTGATGCACGTTGAAAAAGGCTTCGGGACACAATTCACATCCAAACGCCCGTTCACCGAAGTGCTCCTGGGCCACGTGAACGTCAAACACAGTCGCGAACACGGTTTTAAAATCACACAAGGCACAAAGCTTAAACCGGACTCCGATTTTCTTTCTCTGCTCTTTCGTCCTCCCGATTTTTCCACCGTGCTGAGATTTGATGTGACGCGAAAGAGTGTCGAGGCTAAGAGTTTGACGACAGGTAATGCACGTGACGTTGTTGCGAGAGTTGATGAGATGGACGTTTGCATGGACGCGAAGTTCGGACTTAGACTGGAATGACAAGCCGCAGTCAAAGCAACGGAAACCATCTTGATCGGAATGGTCTTTCAAATGGTGGCGAATGAGAGTCGCGTACGTAACTTTCCGGAGGCCACAAATTTGGCACACGAAATTGGACTTGGCCTTTTCTTTCACACGCTCGTGTTTAAGCAATGTAGGTGCATCAGCAGTTTTGCTGGTCAATAATTCCTCGTCTTCCTGAGAATAATGAACAAAATTGAGTACCTGTTTGAAAAAAATTTTTTGGAATTCGAGAATTGGATTCGCGAAAATAATTATTTGAGCATATTAACATTAGTTAACAAGGCTAAAAAATTGATCAACGGGTTCAGGTACATCACGAATTTAGCTGACCAATAATTCATAATCGTCCTGAAAAAAAGGAAACAAAAACTGAAGTAATTGTCTGAGGCATTTTTTGGGGAATTGCTAGAATTTGATTCACCAAACGATTGAAATATGCAGATTCACATTGAAGTAGTCAGCCAGACTTTAAAAATATGATCTTCATGGCTTTTCTAAGCCACGTTCTAAGCCAGTTTCCCACAACATTCACGCATATTTCATCTCAAATAATATTTGAGGCATTCTTCATTCTCAATTATTCACATCTCTCCAATAAAAAATTGAGTCACACGCTTTCGAAATATATAAAAAAAAAACATCATCACGTAATTATAAAATTTTCGAAACATCGAGGAAACCAACAAAGGTAAGTTGCTCAAAATAATACAGACGGACTCACTCTACGACAATCTTGTCTACAACGATTTGCTCTGACAAATGAGTTTTTCTTATCTTTTTTTGTCCCACAGGGTTCTCTCCCCATTTCATAAGAGTTCTCTGCACCAAAATTCTCCCTACACTGAAGAATTTAGTGAAAGAAATCAAAAATTGACAATTTAGATTATTGAGAGCTTTTACATTTTTTTTTATGGCAGCATCGAACATTTCCTTTAGAGGAAAAAAAAAAATGCAGCAGGGTGAGCGATAAAAATGTAAATAATCACAATATGATGTCACAACCGAATCCTCTACGCTGAAAAGTGAATAAATTTTTCTAATGTGTATTTCATTTGAGACTCCGCTGGCTTTTTCTTCAATCTTTAAACGAAATTCAGCACTTTTTCCACAAGCGAAAAATTGTACATACCGTTAAAAACGCATCTTTGAGAGGAAAAATGGATACACTTTCTATTCGACTGGATTGCCCTTACCCCAGGTGCTTCCTGAAGTTTTCGACAAAATTCTGAAGAGTCATCAGTCTTCTCAGCGAATGATTGATCCAGTGAATCAGAAGCATCTGACGAAGAACGTGAACAATCAACTTCGGGGTAAACTTCTGCTTTTGCTTGTCCAGGAGAAGTCTGACTACACAAACGAGGCTTCTTTGGTATAAAGGCAGCATCAAACATTTCCTTCCCCTAGAGAAAAAACAAATGCAGCAGGGTGAGCGATAAAAATTGAAATAATCACAATACGATGTCTCCAGCGAATCTTCTACGCTGAAAAGTGAACAACGCACTCAGCATTAAAAATACTGCACGCACCTTTTCATCAGTATTCGCGAGACGCAGAAAGCCATTACGCCTACGGTGCAGTGATTTGCAGAAGTCAATTTTCCGCGAAAATGAGGCCAACAACGTGCCGGCAGTGACAATAACGCACAGACAATTGGAGCAAATATCCGTCGATTCGTCCTTGAACAACGATGCGTCCGTTATTTCATGTTCCACTAAAAATTCTCCGACATTCCCACCACACATGAGGGAAATTTCCAACGCGACGCAAGTCCCACTTGAAGATAACTCGATCCCGCACACGACACATTGCTTCGGCATTGGAATCTGTCAGCATTTCGAGAAAGTCGTTGAATGAATTATCAACATGCATACTGAACATACTGCAGTTTAGTCGAGAAGACCTGAAAAATAGCATCACAGCACGATTTTGAACTTAGTTAAATCACACATCCTCGTACGAGTCTGACGAGTTTCTGGTCTACATGGTTTTCGGAACGGCCCTGTCCCAAGGAACGGGTATTTCAGCGAGACTTTTCTTCAGTTTTTGTCGAAATTGAGCATTGTTTTTGACCTGAAACAGGAAAAAAAAATATAAGTTGACCACGAATCACTGATGGAAATAAAAAGATAAAACTTGAGAAAATCAACCTGCGGATCTGACCCAGAGAAGTAATAATTTCCCAACGTCTTACACAATGAGTACTTTGAGTGCAAGCGTTCGGTAGTCGTTGCTACTCTTGCTAGTACGAATGAGTCTCTCAACAACGACTTTTCTTTGTTTAGCGATTTTTTTCTGGTCTCACAGGGTTCTCCAAAAATTACGTCATCATGGATCAGGCAAAAGCATGCAGCAATCCCAACCAAAACATTGCAACTTGGCGATTTTAAACAAAATAATATTTCGACCTAGACAACGAAGACAAATTTCAATCACAAAAATAACTTACCCCGAGGGTGTCGTAAATATGGCGGGAAAAAGATGGCTCCGCACTGCACAACACAGCCTCCGATAATTCATTCACCAGAATATCGCGAAGTAATTTTCCTTTTCCAGGATTATCGTTATCCGCCATTTACACGACTAATCTACTTCCCGCAAAGGAAAACCTAAAAAAAAAAACCAGAGTTGAAACACTTATCATCTCCACGACACGCAAAAAAAGTTTATTAAACGAGCACAGGAAATTTTTTCCCGGTACAATTCGACAAAAACGTTGTATCAGAAAACACAAGACGCGGCGAAAACAAAAATGTGAATCAAGAGTCGGCACAACATGCGCCCAAATTTCATCTTTCTCGCTCTCTGAACAGCTCCAAAATAAACAGAACAAAAAAAAAACCGCACACAGAAAAAAGGAAGGGCATGGCGTAAAAAAATTCTGAGCAGCCACTGATACTGCTCACAAAATATTCCAACCCTTTGCCTTAATTACGCGAATATAAGACGCAACTTATCTCTTCTTCATATCCTTAAGCCGATTTGCTCGAGAATCTAAAATTAACATCAAATGTTGCATCGAAGCATGCTAGAAACTCCCGCGCAAGAAGTCAAGCAAAGAAAAATACACAAATTTTCATTTGACAATGTATCCTCGAACACAATATTGAAATCAAGACCAACTTAAATTATGCCTGAAGCGAAATCGACCATACAATCAATTTTAGAATCTTCGCTCAATCCGCCAAACTTACCCTTGTTCATTCTATTAAAAAGAAGCAACAATCCACCAGCAATTTAAATTGTCGGCTTTCTGAATTCAGCTTAATCTGGCTTTCAAAATCTATCCACCGTAACAGAAAGACGTTGAATGAGCAAGAATGTGGATCACTTGAACAGCTGCCCATGTTTGGACCATAAAACAGCATTATCCAGCATTATTTTGATTGGAAACAAATATGGATTATAAAAAAGTGCGCCTCGTACTCGCGTAAACAGGAAATATTATACAGTTTGGACAATTAGGTCGGGGTCCATCTCTTCGGTCTCAGTTTTCACT
Organism: Notodromas monacha; assembly: GCA_905338405.1. Lineage (NCBI taxonomy): Eukaryota > Metazoa > Arthropoda > Ostracoda > Podocopida > Cyprididae > Notodromas > Notodromas monacha. The sequence goes on along the minus strand of CAJPEX010000117.1, from coordinate 166,180 downwards.
TTGGGTACCAGGGGCTTTTTGGCACCCTCGGGCACTCTCATGTGGGCACGTATCGTCTTGATCGTACAGTCCAACTGGTGCGCGAGCTTCAAATGATTCTGGAACAAGTACTTATCCCTCGAATACACGCCGCAGTACTTGCACTGAATCCCCTTTTCCACTTGCTCCACAAAATACCACCCGTGAGAGTTTTTGTAGTGTTCCCGCAAGATGATTTTGGTGAGGAATTCGGATCCGCAGTAGGTGCACGTGGGAAAGTCTTCGTCAACAGGAAGATCCCCGTGGTGTTTTATCCGATGCGATGTATAAGCAGTGGCTGAAGTGTACGAGCGTCCGCAGTCTTCGCAAACTCGGATTTTCCGCTTTTGTTTAGGGAATTCCACACCGTGCTCGAGAATCATATGAGAGCGTAACATGTTGTAGGTCGCCAATTTCTGTCCACAATATTTGCATTCACGTTTGGCCTGAAAAAAAATAGAAGAGGACGTTCAATGAAGTGTGAAAAATGATGTTTTTCTGTTACAGATACATCATCAAATACGCGCGTGAATTTCATGAAAATCAGATGTAATATAAATCTACAACCTGACCCTCCGACAAAAAATTGAAAGCGATAAATCATCGAAAAATTAGCCGACGTGATGGAATAAAAACCTCTGCACTCGGAAAACCTAGTAAATTTAGATTTTTCGATCCAAGTGAATTTGACCGGCTGATAAACACACACATTTTAGATGATCGAAAAAAAAATACAAAAAAAAATTTTCTATGATGAAACAATCATTCTCCAATAACCTGGAAAAATTTTGCGATCAATGATGAGCACTTAATTTACTAGTCGACATCACGAAATTTTCTTTGAAAACTTCGTGATGTTTTCGCTTCTCTATCCTTAAATAAAAAAAAATGTCCTGTATTCCTTTAGCTTTGCAATGCTCATCATTATCTCAATTTCTTCGATAACGTCTCTATGAAATCCAAACTCATCTCAAGAAGCTCAAATGGCATAAACCGAAATGATTGCCGTCACTTTGCATCCCCTGATCAATGTACTTAAAAGTTAATCAAGGACAGATGTAATGAGGTTTACAAAATGCCCAAAAGAAAGGCGCCGAAGTCAGAACAATTACCGGATGGTTGTGCACCAGAACCAAATGATCCCTGTATCCAGCAGACGGCAATGTGATACCACAATCTGAACACAATTTCCTGCCCTGCAAAGGTTGGTGAAGTTCACGGTGTCTCTGGTATCTAAAAAAAGAGGAGTAAAGAACGTAAATGTCTTTTAATACATACGTACAAAAATCTTCAAGCATAATCGAGAACTTTTAAATAGGCTTAAAGTACGACTTGCATGTATTTTTTTCTAGTGGAACTCTCGCCTCAAAATCTTCAATTTTCCAATTTCAATGAAATTAATTTTTCCACATTGAAAAAAATGTTAGAAATCTATGCACTTCCGTCAGAAAATATACAAGGTTGAAAATTCTTTCTTCCTTTTCTTTTTATATCAAGGAAGTACTGTCAAACCCTAATACGAAACCCCCCAAAAAGCTACCAACCTCGGCAAAAACTAATTTATCTTGTAAAAATAAATTAAAAAGCTTACCTAATGATAATAATATTGAAAACCCTGTTAAAACGCTATCCGCCAAAGTTACTGACAACTCAAACATGCTGCTACCAATCAACATTGTTTTCCATTACCCACCAAAATGATTCAAGTTTCTGTGAGAGGTGTACCCGGAAAAACACAAACATACACACAAATGCCATAACTTACTTCTTGGAAACATTAGGTAGATATGATTTATTTACTGTATTCCGGGGTTATTCTGATTTTTTTAGAAGATTGAGAATTTTACTGAAGCAAAATTTGCTTAATTTTCATAATACTGAACTATACAGTATTTTGGTTTTTTTTTTTTTTAAATAAACCATCAAGCCTTTTCACTGCCAACCCCGTTCAACTGCCACAAGCCTCTCAAAAAATGAAGCTGCCTTATCAAGGTTTGACAGTCGAATTTGATGAATCATTTCTGCATGGATCAGCAAAAACTAAAATGAAACACGATCGACAGAAATTGCAAATTTAAATATTTTCAAAGATAATGAAGATAAAACCCAAGATTCTCCGCTGGTAATGGAAGACCTCAGCTCCTCTAATTTTACTCACTGGACTCTAGTCAGGAACTTCGCATCACAATCCTTGCACTCAAACTCCGCTGTCTTTGTGTGGGCGACATTCAAATGATCCCTCAAACTTCGATACGATGGAAAAGTCTTCTCGCAAAACTCACACCCATACGCCTTTTCTCCGTAGTGGGCTTGCAGAGCGTGCAAATGAAACAAACTTTTTCCATCCACCTTGAATTTACAAATCGCGCACTTCATCATGTCCAGTCCGGCTTCTTTCCGTTGTTCGTCGTTAAACAAAATTTGACCTTTATGGTACGCTCGCACGTGGAATGCCAGGGACTTCTTTTGCATCGGTGCCCTGCAGGATATGCAAGTGACTTTTTCGCGATAATCGGCACGATGTCTGTCCATGTGCTTGAGATATTCTTCGTGGGATTCAAGGCATCGGCCACATTCGAAACACTCGTCTTGGTCCGGTATTCTGTGCATGGCTTTCATGTGGGAGACCAGACAGGTTTGTGTTCTTGCCGAGTAGGAGCACAAGTCGCAGGCGAAACCCTTTTTCCCGTTGGCAAGTATGCACCGTTGGAATTCTGGTTCACGCTCAACGATCTAAAAAAAAACTTATGGATTACAGTACACATACGGCATTAAGTTGCAGAAAATCCATCAAAACCACAATCGACAGTTGAGAATTTGGACACATTTTTCAAAAACAAAAAAAAACCTACGACGCAAGTAAATCGCACTACCGAATTTACGCGGATGTAAGCACCCCTTTTTCTAAATTTCAGAAGCTCAAAAAATACAATATTCCATTCACATTAAAATATTCCATTGACGGGACTGTTCATCTTCGCTGAGTAAATCTGAAGTAAAACGAAACTCAAAAGAAGTACAAACCGAAGCATATGAGATGTATTCAGCATCAGCCTGGATTGCGGCGTGCAGATGATTATGATTGGTTTTCCGCGTGACGGGATCATAGTAGAATCTCTTTTCGGACATGTTGATGGCCCCTATCACAGGACATTCCACGCCAGCGACGCGATAATGGTTGCATCGCACAAAAATTATGTCTTTGTCTGATTTCGTTGCACGCACATAATTGAATATGAAGCCATCGATATAATACTTCGAGGCACCTTTGCTTCGAATAACTTGAAACGGCCTAGGGTCGCTGCAAGCTGGATCTTCGGATGACCATTCACGATAGTCTTTCTTCGATTCAGCAGCTTCTTCCGATGTTCCTTCTTCCGCGCTTTCGTATTCCACTTCAAACTCTTCGTAGTTGAAACTAGGTTCGAATTCTTCATCAGACGGCTGAATCACATCAATGTACTGCACGGTTTCTTCTTCGGGATTAGATGGCGAAAGATCGATTTCCTCTCCATTCACAAATTCCACTTTTATGCACATGTTATCTTCGATTAGGTCTTGAGAAACGATGGAGCATTCTTTGGATGAGGCGTCTTCTCCGAGTTCCAAACTTGGGCTCCTGTGTCTCGCTTTTTTCGGCACAGTTACAGAAGCGGATGCGAGGCCAGTTGTTCTTCTGCGTCCACGAATACCTCTTCCATATACCTAAAAAAAGATAAGTACACTGATGAAGCATAGTTATTCATTCATTCATGTATATGCCGCACTTTCAGATTAAAATTTGGGCTCAAACCAGAAGTTGGGGCCTTTACTCAGGCATTCGCCAACAGCATAGTGTACACGCTGATACGGAAGACGATCTTTACTCGGGATGATGCCTCAGAATTAGTTTCACGACATAAAGTAAACAATGTTTCGAGTTTTGAATGTGTAAACACATTAAACCTGTCGACTGCTATTGAAAATAGATGTGACAGTTCGTCCCAGCGGTGTTCATGTACAAGCCATGATTTCCATAAGTGTTTCTCATTTTCTTCCGAGGCCCATATGATTTTCCTCCTGGGATTGCTTCCCGAAATCGAAGGTGCGGCCAGAAGGCTTCACATTAGTTACCTTTTCAGAATCGTCCGTTTCCGCAAAAGTCCCAGGAGCAGCACCGTGCTTGATTCGCTTTGATTTGATATCCCGACACAATTGCAGTTTATTTCTGAACTGTGCCATGAGGTCATCACACGATTCGACTAGAGCAAAACATTTATCGCATATGTCCACTGCTTTTGTCTCTAGGACCCACAGCCCGACGAGTTTATGCTCCAGCAAAAACTCCCGAGCAGAATCACCACTCTTCAGTTCTGTTTCCAAAGTTTTCCTGCCACATGATTCCGGACTCCGCACAGTACACAAGCAGCATTCTGCTACTTTACTAGCGACCCCGCGGCGCATTCGGGGCATGCTGGTTCGTCACCTCGAATGCCGAGGAATTACAAGGTTCCCTAGTAATTTGTCTGCCAGATTAGCTCTGACGACAGAAAAACAGTGTTAGCCTGTAAAGGTGTCCTATTGCAGGCGTAAAGTCACACGACACATTTCAGCAGAAAAACATTTCTTATTTGGAACTTCCTTCACGAAGCACATAGATTCGAAGTCAGGCAGGTTGGTGACAATTGTGATGAATACTTCTGTTCACGCTCTATGTTTTTTCGACTTTTAGGTCATAATAATTTTCCAAAATGGCCACTTCCATTTCTAGTCAGGGTGTGGCAGGCAGGAAGGTTCGTGGATCTTTCGGTGAACTCGTGTAATTTCAGCTCAAAACATCCATTCTAGTGTTCTGTCTTGTGAAGAAGTGAATGGTGTTCATGAGCCTATTTATTTTCCTCGATCTATATATGCTGAGCGTATTCATGCAGGAGCGATTTCGTGGTTTTAATATTTTCACAGCATCAGAAAAACGTTCTTCTTTCCTGGTCATCTTTCTGTGCATCGTTATCGTTCAAGAAATTAATTAAACTTTAATCCTCAGATTTATTTCGCTAGTGCTGGTCTAATCTATCGAGCCGTCGGGAAAAGCCGCAATCATGTTGATGCCCAATAAGAATCGCGTCATGATCTACGAACTCCTGTTCAAGGAAGGTGTTATGGTTGCCGAGAAGAACCTGAACCTCCCGAAGCACCCGCATCTCGACGTGCCGAACCTGCACGTTGTCAAGGCTCTTCAGGTATTACGAAATATGACACTCATTTCAATGCACCGTATCACAATTCCTTCTTGAATGCCAACAGAGTCTGAAGTCCCGCGGGTTCGTAAAGGAGCAGTTCGCATGGCGTCATTACTATTGGTACTTGACAAATGAGGGTATAACCTATCTCCGCGACTTTCTCCACTTGCCGGCAGAGGTAAGTTACGTTTTCGCTTAGCTCTGTAGTGTGCCTTTGCTCCGTGTTCCGATGTCACAATACTCCAATGTAAAATATGCACGAATTGGAGATTTTCTTCATCTGTCGAGCAGTAGCTATTGTAGACATTAACTGAAGTAGTTATGGCGAATACATTTTGATACGTTTTCTGTATGAAATTTATCCGAGTTTCTCCTAGGTGATCTCCCTGTGTCATATTTTGATTTTACACCTGTTCAAATCATTCGTGCTAACCTTTTTCTTCGGTTACAGATCGTGCCATCCACCCTGAAACGCCAGACGAAGGTGGAAAGCTCGAGAATTTCTCGGCCGTCTGCTCCGAGAGATGGGGCGAAGGCTGATGGTGATCGTCAGAGCTACCGTCGTCAAACGTTTGACAAGAAGGGTGACGTCGGTTTGGGAGGCGGCGAAGGAATTGAATTCGTGAGTTTTTCAATTGCCCATATTGTGATGGTGCCGACGAATGATACCCCTCTCTTATTACAGAAAGGAGGATATGGCCGTGGAAAACCCGCACCTCAATAAACGAGGAATCCACTTACTGCTGTTTTTCGGCTCTTCGTCGGATGTTGCGGGAGTAAAGCAAAGTTTCGCTTGACGCATTGGTTTTATTTATTCTCTGGATGAATGTATGTCGTGAGGTACAAAATTTCAAGGGAATCGTGAGAGTGATGCTTGCCCAATGTATTTTTATTCTCATGCTAACTTTGTTAGTCACTGGTAGTACCGTAGTAGTGAGTTCCTGTATTGAACAATCGTCACCCATGACCTACTCTTCAGCTGGAGTATATGGAGATTGAGGTACACGTATAATTATTTTTTTGTTCCTTATTTTTTAAACCCATCAATCAATGGATTTGAAGATGCAGCCCATGAATTAATCGCGCGTTTCGAAAAACCTTTGCTCGTAGAGATCATGAAAGTCTCGAAAAACAATCTGTTTTTTCTGATGATGCATGTCGTGATTGAAAGACTGCGGGCAAGTGTCAATTTTTTGAATTCCTTGAACTTCTGGACCTACCCCCTTTTTTTGTGCATTGTAACTCAGAAAGAAGCTCAGGGTTTCTTTTCAGATTTTATATTGCGATTAGTGCGTGATATCCCTCCATATGACGGAAAGCAGACGTGACGTAAAGGCTGTGAAAAATCAGTAAGACCCGCATCGAAATAATAGTGGCCGATTTGCGATCATGCCAATTTTTTTTTTAATTGCAGTTCGGGGTTTGATGAACTCGATGGAATATGCGCAGTGTGCCGAAATCCTTGTGCATCAGACGCAAACGCTGCTCAGTTAGCCCTGTCGAATGACGCAAACGTAGCATGTTTTATCCAAAAATATGTTCTCACTGTGGATGTGTCTGCGTTTGAGAAATCTTTCGATGTTTGTATGAGATGTGTTTCTTGCATCCTTGTTTGCGACAACCTGCTGACAGTGTTCTGGAGAAAGGTCGAAAGCTTGCGGTGCTCTTCGGAATCGCAGTCTGTTAGTATTCCGAATCCAGGATTGTCCTAGAAAATCCGGGTTCCGTTGGAGTTTGGCCTCTAGCAGTGTAGGAACTAATATTTTACTACATCTTGCACCACAACCTTGAAACCAATTTCGGGTTCTACACGTCCGCTGGAAGATTTTGATCCGCCGGATTTTATATCCGTGGCTGAAGATGATGTAGCGTAGGACGTCATGTATGCCTTTTTTTTTAAGAGTGTCAAAATCAGTATCTGCATACATATTAGTGAGAAATGTTTAGGAGAAACGGCTGTCGCCTAATCCTCGCCGCTTCATTCATCCATATACAGTATATCTTGAACAGCATGAAATTTTTTCGTAAGCGTACACATTGAACTGTAAAATATCGACCAAAAATACGTATTCCACCCTTTAAGTAAGAGTGAGTGAGTAGTTCATGGGAATGTATAGACTATAGAGCAAACACGTGTAAAAGCAGTTTTTCTACGTTTCATTCATTCAAACGGAATTCTTTATTTCACCGAAAGAAAATTCCTCTTAGTTCCAATATTTATTTTTTTCTGCTGTGCTTTTGTGTCATTAAAACTGAAGTATCCCATTCGTACTATTACACCGTGAAATCGTATCCTTGAATCTATGTGGCCAGCCTTCATAATTTCCCTTGCCATCTCACGCAGAGATTGCATAAATGGCTAACTTCTTATCACATTCCGTTAGCCATTTATTCAATGAAGTTAGACAAAGAGTCTGTGCCCTAATCGAAACCAAGAGTTGTTCGACTAACTGGATTATGTTGTGCAAGTAAACTGTATGTGATTTTCGTGAGTCATACTGGATCCTTAAAACAATCATTGAATCTTTTTCCCCCTTTTTATTACACTTAACACGCTTTTGAATACGCGAAAGAGGAATCGGACAGTTGAAAGTTTTCGTTCCAATTAACATTTTCCTAATCTGCGAAGCATTCTTCGATGTTTCATCAACCAGTGTCGAAATTTAGCAACACTGGTCGAGCATAAGATTATTCCATTTCTTAACCACCATCAAAGTTTTCTGGAAGGTTCGTCCGTCTGAATCTTACATGCGAGATGTTCTAATAAAGCATTCCTGATACTAAGTGACTCAAATGAAAATTTGCCTTATTTTTCTAACGAAAGATTTACGAAACTAATTTTCATGTAACATAACTGTATATAGTACATTATTTTTCTTAGAATAAATAAGAGCTCGCATTTTAAAATGAAATATTTTCGAAGAAAAATACCCGTCTCCGAAAATCCTTGAATCTTAATTCAACTTCTGATTTTACAGTACAGTATTTTCAATTCATTGTTTAATTTTCAATCAAATGAATGAGTTCAGCTACGAATGATGCGTCTGTAGGAACAATTCGTTTTGTTTTCAGCCTGCTCAAGAATAACGGAATAAATCAAGACTATAGCTCATCGAAAGCTGTAATTACTTTTCGTTTCGCGAAATATTAATTTTGCTCTCGCATGAAATTCTCCTTATGTAAAAAGCAAAAAAGAGAAGCTCGAGTCCGCTTCAGCTTGACCAAATTTCGAGAGGAGCAAGTACTAGGTACACCAAGGCCATACTCGCAGATGTTTTTCTGAAGAAATGCTTGAAAATCTGTGTTAGATCAAAAAGGAACAACGAAAAAGTTACTCTTGTGCATGGATTAAGAATTTAATATGCATGTGAGATGCAATGAAACATAGGATATTACCTGGGGATCCTTAGGTCGTGGTGGAAATTTCAAAAAATTGCGTAAATGGCTCCGCTATGGGCATCGATGCAAAAACGAGCTTCAAGTGTCAAAAAAATTGAAGTACTGTATGTTCTCTACTCCTTTCCTTACTATAATAACCATCCCTTGGAATTTCACATCTAACTCCCGATCGCTTAAATATTTCATCGTCTTCGATGAGCTCTTGTATCTTGTCGAATTTTCTGCACAAAATTATCTCGATCTTGACCAAAGATACTCATGTGGCTGAATTTTTACGCGTTTAAAATGTAGACCTACACCTTGTATCGATTTCGTTTCTTTCCGGGGATAAATGATGTAAGACCTGTAGTATTTTTGATGGAACAGGCCGAAGGTGAAGAATTCGGAGTATTTCGTAAGGTATCTCAGAAGTAGAACGTGAGAATTCAATTGAATCGCTCTCTATTTGCAATACGAATATTATCTTCGTGTTCTGCGCAATTTTATTCGCATCAGTCTTCGATTTGTCTAATATGTCTAAATTTCAGGTAGCAGTTGATGACAACGAGGACGACCTTGAAAGTACTTCACCGAAATCAGAATCGATTGGATGCAGAACTTCAGAATCCATTGTTGAAATCGAAGAGCTCGACGACGAAGAATTTTCTCCCATTGCGAAGAAACAAAAGTTTGAAGAAGAAGACGATATTCAGAATAAAAAACGCGGGAAATATTACAAATGTTGCGAGTGCGAAAAGGCGTTCGGGAAACCGGCCCTGTTGTACAAACACTACGGAAAGCACCACAAAGTTGCCAATGGAACCAAGTGCTGGGATTGTGGGCGATATTTCGGCGACGATTCGGCCCTGCGAACCCATCTAGAAGATCATTTGGATCGGGTTCGACAGGACGTGGTTTGCATTCACTGCCGGAGGCCCGTTCGTGTCCATTATTTCAGGGAGCACGTACTCAAGATTCATGACGGACTCATAGCGAGAACTTCGAAAGAACGGGAAGAACAAGGACTGTTGTACTTTTCTTGTCGTTTGTGCACTTTCCGGACTGCCCTGAAGAATTTATTCGACTTGCATCTGTTGCAAGCTCATGATAACGAGCTGCCTTTTGAATGCGAGCATTGTCAAGAAAGATTTCCCACTGAGCTTGCGTCGAAGATACATATTCACGAGATGCATTTAAAGAAGGATTTGTACACCTGCAAGATCTGCTTCATGGGATTTTCAACGCCCGGAAGGTGAGTTTTAAGTGAATCCAGTGATTTTTCTGAATGTTTTCGACGTGACGTGATTTATTTTTAGGTACGATCATCACCGTCGCAAGCATGAAAATACGAAATACCACATGATGCTTTGTCCTGACTGCGGTCAGTTGATCAGCAAGTGCAATTTGAGCTCGCATATGCATACTGTGCACAAGAAAGAAAAGGTAGGATTTTCAATCAACTCATGAAGTCTAAACATTTTTTCTTTTTTTGGAGAGTGCAACGATGGAAATTCTTGTGATTTAAAAAAAATTTGTAATAACCTGATGACTCGTTGTCATCAGGTATTGGGGGAATAGGTTTTAGGATCAAGTTGTGAAGCCAAAATATTTTTTTTTCTAAGAATGCGACGATAGAAATTCGTTTGGATTTTAAAATTTCCGAATCATCTGATGATTTGTTTGCCTTCAGGTCTTGAGGGAATGCAAGCTGTGCGATCAGAAATTTTCCACCTACAATTCCCTTCGTAATCACATGGCAAAGTCCCATGGCGTCGGAAAACCCGTGCAAAAAATCCAATTGAAAGTGTGTGACGAATGCGGAGAGAAAACCAAGTCTCGGGCTCTCTACATATCCCACATGTGGTCCAAACACAGTGTTCGTCTCCCGGGCCTCAAAGAGTACTCGTGTCAATTCTGCGGAAAGATTTACCACACTCGGGAAAGTCTCCGTTCGCATCACAAAAAGAATCACGGGATCTACAAGGTCGAAATGCTCAAAAGTGGATTGCTGTGTAAAGTGTGCAACGAATCCGTTCCGGAGAAGAGCGAGTTTTTGGAGCATTTGAGGAACGTACATGCGCTTGTGGTGAAGGCCAAGGACTTCCGTGGATTCGTGGCGGATTTCGGCAAAAATAATATTCCTTCTTAGTTTTGTACAGTATTAAAGCACTTTTTACATTCACTGTCCTTTTTTTTTAGAGTTTTTTCTTCCTTGTTGAAGCTGTTCTTCCAGTCTTCTGCATCTGTGTAGAAAACCATGCCTGAGGTAGCTAAATTGGGTCAGTTGAAGTACACAAGAAATTCGTGAAGGCTGCTTCAACGAGGACCATTTCGTTGTGCCTTGTGTATCCTGAATAATTTTATCTCGTTGATTACAGACTTCTTTATTTTTTCTGAGCCATGCTTTCCAAAGATTTGGAGCTGAGGAAAGTGCCCCGGAGAATAATCAGGGAAGTCAGTTTATATTTAGAAAAGGATGATGCTTGGAAAGAGTTCATGAGCATGATACCGAGACAACTAGAGGTGCTGGAAAATGGTGATCTGAATTCAGTGCTGGATACGCCGAAATATGCGCCGAAACATTTCCTGTGAGTTGCCCCTATTTTCTGCTACCTTATATCGCCAAAAAGATTACCCTAGCAAATTAGCATCACGAGTTTCAGTTCTCTCCAACATAAGCTTTTTCGTGTGAATGAGCAATACTCAATTTCAATACAGTACTTCAATCTGATATTTTAATTATTGCGTCGTCTCATTTTTCTCTCTCTCTACGACGGAATTGAGGGAACCAAATAAAATTATTTTTAGAGAACCCCTATTCAACTGTCTAGAGCCCCTATGTTACCACACAAAAAATCGTAATATGGAGAAATTCTATGGAATTGAGTTTGATTTTAACTCTTTTCTGTTGTATGGATTGGTGGAGCTGGGTGCGAAAAAGTGTAGCAAACTCTGCAGCGAGATTCTGTTGGATGAATGGGGAACGAGTGGAAAGAAACGCCCCACTTTGAGCTCTTTTTTGCAGCTTTTGAAGTTGAACGAATTGTATCAAGCTGCTGATTATGTTTCCGAACTTTGTGGAGGTGAGATTTTCGAAGAAATTTTTAGTGTACATTTGATGATAGAAATTATTGACGCTTTTTTTTTATCTCTAGATGGCCCTGTTTCAAGACCGGCGGAAGGTCCTTTCGCGACTATCAATTCTTGCTTCTTGCGACGCAATGAGAGAAGTAAGAAAAAGTAAAAATACCTGTGCAATATTTTCCCACATCCTCGTGAGCTGCTTACTTATTGAATCTGTAACACTTTATTATGCAGTCCTCTTGAACGGGGCCGGATTAAGGTGGGTGCTATTGATGCTGCAGCATTAGGCCCACCAGGCAAATAGGCCCCTTGAGAATTTGAATTGATTTTTTTTGAAATTCCCCAGCTTGGGGAATTTAAAATTTAAAATTCCCAAGCTAGGGAACTAAAACTTTTTAAAATTATGAAAATTCAGAAAAGCAGAAAAGATACAAAAGTGTTCATGATTTTAAAAATCAGGAAAAAATAAATAAATTCCAACACACTGCATATATAAAAATCTTTGAGGAGGAAACCAGATCAAGGACATGAAAATCAGTTCAGAGCACACAATCATTCCTGCATTAAAAAGGAAATCAAGATCAATGGCCAGAAACAGGAAGATGCATGGCCAAGGAATCATGGGCAGGAGAAAATTCAAACAAAGATTTCGATTCCACTCATGGCAGGATAAAATTTTCAATCCTGTCCCCACTTCAAAAGCATTTGGTGGCCTCAAAATTTTTCTGAAGTGATTTCTTGCTGGTGTTTAAAAAATCATGCTTTATGTTTCTGAAAGATCAGTGATTTATTAACACTTGTAATGTAAAAAAAATAAATTTTTTCAACCCTGCATTCCCTGCTATGACTCATTAGACCAAACCCCCCCCCCCCATCTTATAAGACATTGTTGCTCAGGGCTCTGTAAATCCAAGTGTCCCTGTTTTGCAGGGGAGATGTTTCTGATCCATATTTTCTACCATGACTTCCAATAGCAGGAGTCTGGCAATCCACAGTTTTGATATCCATTTTCTACTTTGTCCATATAGCTCTGTACAGTCTATATGAAAATGTTCAAGGCAATCAGGAGATTTCCAAGTTTCTGAATAGCATTTTTCTTGACTTTTTGTGAAGCCTTTCATTGCATTCTAATGTGAACACAAACTTTTTTAATGTCCGCAGTGGGAGGAATGACCAGTAGGATCCTACAGGGGTCTGGGGGGGAATAATAAGGACGTGGTGTAACATGTGTCTGTGGCATGTTTGTTTACTGTTTGCTTCTTACATGAAAAAGAAAAGCTTATGGTACATTAAGTTGTCAGGATGGCTGAGTGGTCTAAGGCGCTGTATTCAGGTCACTGTCTGGTTCTGCAGGTGTGGGTTCAAATCCCACTTCTGCAATTGTTTCTTAATTTTTTTCGTTTTTTTCGTCTGCACTGCAGACGCTCTACTACTTGATAATGTCACCAAGAAACTTCAAAAGATTTCTGAATCTTTCACAAAATTTTGGGCAGGACCAGAATAAAATATTTAACTTTTCATCCACTCTAGGGTTCCTTCAGAAAAGCAAATTTTTTTTATTTAAAGTGCTCATCCTGGGCACAACATTTGTAAAAATATCACAAAGTTATTCCAGAATAAAATATTTAACTTTTCATCCACTCTAGGGTTCCTTCAGAAAAGCAAATTTTTTTTATTTAAAGTGCTCATCCTGGACACAACATTTGTAAAAATATCACAAAGTTATAGCCATACATGTGTTTACATTCTGTGAATTTTTGAATAAATGGAATAAGTGGATGAAATTTTGACATGCAATCCAAGTTAAAGTTGAAATTGTGATGAGAAATTTCTGTTTCACAAAGCAGACACATACTGAACTTCTTTGTCATTAGTTTATTTTATCATGTACATCTTTTGTGCCATGAGTGGAACAACTAATATTGTTGTGCCCTCTTAACCAAACACTTCAAATTAAATCTCAATTGTACTTGGTTTTATGTTGGAGCATATACATATGGAGCAGCCATATAGTATATAATGCTGTAGTTTTGTGATTAATTTTTTTTTTTATTAATTTCATACTGGAATTCATTGAAATAGGGGCCATAACTTCAGAGTGCATCTAAAACAGATGAATCAAGACCTATCATGATTAATAAGTACAGTATTTTGATGAAATGAGGAAAAAACTTTTGAAAGAAATAGGTATTGCCTTTCATTAAACCTACCTTATTTGAACTAGTAAAAATTCTGTATACTTCCTTCTGAATCAACTTCTTTGCTCATATACCTTTCTGCTCTTTCAAAGAGAAGAACATATCTTGTAGGATACTGTTTCTTTGAAAGAAAGGCATAAAACTAAAAATGTAGCTAAATAATTTCCAAGAAATATGTCATGTTGTACATTTCTTGAACCCCTAGCTTTCTCTACAAAAATCTTTAGTCTCTCGAGAAATCGGAATAGTGCATCCTTTCCTTCAATAAAATGAGCTCATCAAAATGACATTTCAATAAAATGGTGCCTATGGAGAAAGTGAGAAACTGCCAGGACAAAAAAAAAATAATATAAAAAAATGTATTGTAATCAGATTCATTTTGATGAAATTCTACCATATGTGTGAGTGAATTCTAGCCTCAGCAATCCTTTGTTCTCTGCAAATTATACTTTTAATTGTGCAAGGAAAAATTCACATTTCCTTTTTGCAAAGGAAAATTAGGCCCATTTTTTTGGTGCAGCATCAGGCCCAAATTTGGTTTAATCCGGACCTCCTCTTGAAAAAAAACTGCAGAACCAGAAAAAAATTGAGTTCTGTGAGTTCCACAGTATTTTTGTTGGGGGAAAGAAAGAATTATAGGACGTCGTAATTGGTGATATTCTGGGGCTTAAATTGCTTCTTAAATAAATAGACAAGATGCCAAATTTGGAGGCAAGGGCTCATTTGCTCAATTGGTCTCTTAATTCCTTTTAAAGTGCATCAAGATACATTTTTATTGCTTGTCTCTTCCCAGTGAAATTAATGTAAAATAATAGCCGAAAGGAGGTTTGAGGGGGAAAGCCTTCGAATTGGGGAGTTTTTCAATTATTGGCTTTTAAAGGAATTCCGACAAGGACTTGAAAATAATTCGATATAGGGAAGTTCAACTACGACTCGTGTACAGTACTAAACTTACCGCGTGTTCTCTTTGTGATTAAAGCAGATATTGAGTGTCCTGGAGACGGTGAATCTAATCCGACCGAAGCTCACACGGCGATTAAAAACGAAGAGCGCTCGAGACCAGCGATTGGAAGTGCTCTGGTCTCTGAAGTTGCGACTGCTGGAGATGAGAAAAGTATTATTAGTGCAAAACCGAGCCCTGGTTTGCGGGCGGAAGATCTGGTATCTCCTGTGCCGCACATTCCATACAAGGTGGGAAACTGAATTTTTAATTGCTTTTACTATTCGATCGTTTTTTGCTACTTTAACTAATTAATTGTTTTTTTTATTACTTTTTTGGGTGAAGTTCACTTCATCACTTTGCGATCTACGTCTAACGTAACATTAACTTGCCCACTTGAAGAGCTTTGCGTTGGGGATGTCAATTATACTGTATATATTGAAGGGAACTCAGACTGGACCAACATTTTACTCGAAGAAGTTTGAGGTTCAACTGTAGTACATCTCATGTGTAGAAATACGGTAGTTTGGTTTTAAACTGCTTGCTGTTAATGTTACCGCAAAACAAGAAGGAATAAAACCCTGCTGGTGCGTGATTGTGAATATTAATCGAACTGTGACTGACTAAATGTGATAATCTAAAGGTTCTCAGGAAAATTACGAACCATTTCGAAGGCGAAGAAAGCGTTGGACTGAAACCAGGGCGAAAGTTGGGCTCTGGTGGGACCGGAACAGTGTATCTTGGTGTGTTTGGGGATGGAAAACAAGTGGCTGTGAAAAGGATTGATAAAGAGAAGGTTCAAATGGACGTTGTGACGAGGCAATTCATCATGGAAGTCGAGAATGTGGCGAAGTACAGTATAAAAATCCGTTATTGCTTCATCCTCGTTTTGAAAGATAATACAGCAAATTAATGTATTTATTCGTGGGCTTTCATTGAATTTCAGGTATTCGCATCCGAATATTTTGGAAATCTTGGGATATTCGGTGGACGGACCTTTTCCGTGTGTGTTGTACGATTTTCTTCCCGAGGGATCTGTTTTGGACCATCTTCTTGGAAGGGTAAAATTCTTGCATTTGTATTTCTTCGGCCCTCTCGGGAGTTTTTCATCCTTGTTGAATTTACTGGGCCACGAGGTTGTGCAAAACTTCGCTTTTTTTTTTTGCATATAAATTATATATGATGAATCTCTCATGAGTATATGTTGCGAGTCACCTACGAATTTTCATTGTAGCCGTTTGAAGGCTTGTACCTTTAGTATACATTTTAAAATTACTTTTTCAATTCGTGAAAAAAATCAATCATGAAAGAGGTTTAAGATGAGATATGATTAGAATTTATTCGTTGAACGTATTATTTCAAATAATTTTTCCACCATGAGCATCGGGTCGCTGAGTTGGAAAGTTTTCATTTTAATTTTTGGAGATCTCTTGAATTGGCTTCGCGTTTTCTCTAAATCTAAGCTGGATTCACAGTCAGTACTTGAGGGAATTTCGTTTTTTGTAATTTTTTTCCTGTAGCTTCTAGGAAAATCGGTGGTACTTCGATTCCGACGATGAAATTGTCAAAATCGCGTTTCATGAGTTGGAAGACGTGGAGTTTTGTTCTCGAACATCAAGAAAAATCATTTTCAAGATCTGTGACGGAAAAGCCTTTTGAAAAGTTACATGGTAAAAGAAGCAATTGATCATTTTTGGAGAAATCGTTTCTGGCTCACTTGTTAACTTCACAATCCCAAAAATTTGCGGTAGTTTTTCATTTGCCTTTGAGTTGTATATGAGAAGACGTGACGTCGTCCTTTTTTAATGAAACTATAATGAGAGCTAAAGTTAATTTCGTAGATGTGTAATTTCCATTCTTAGACCACATCCCGTGGTTGTTTTTTTTGCGATTTGCGTTTCGTTCAAGAAACTTCCGAAGTTTTTGGAAAACAGTCGTTTCACTTTATTTTTGGATAGGTTTTAAGAGGTTGTCGCCGAAATCGAGAGAAAATCTTGGTGTCGTTTTTGAAATCAGATAAAATTGTTTTGTAGGATAATTTTGGAACAACGAATTATTTCCCTTGTATTTCCCTTTCTATAGTTCAACAGGTCAGTGTTGCCATGGAGAACGAGAGTCCGGATTGCGAAGGAAACAGCGAACGCGTTGCAATATTTCCACTCTCACGGGAAGCGAGCTTTGATACACCGTGACGTCAAATCCGCCAATATCCTGTTGAATGAGAAGTTCAGCGCCAAACTCGGGGATTATGGATTTGCGAGATACGGTGCTGAAGAAGATTCCTTCACCAAGACCTCGAACATTGTGGGCACCCAGGCTTACATGGCTCCCGAAGCATTCAGAGGCGATATTTCTGTGAAATTGGACACGTTTGGTTTTGGTGTCGTTTTGTTGGAGTTGCTGACTGGGATGCCGGCTTACGATGATAAGAAGAGTCATCCTGGGAAAGATTTGGTTAGTCCTTTTTTGCTGTTGAGAATGTGATGTGTGTTTTTTTTTTAATTCAATTTTTTATGCGTCAAATCTTCAAGCGTAACAAGAGAAAATTTGTCTCCTATCTCTGCGTCGGATTTGTGTAGTGTCGAACAAAGTTGAATCGACTTATTTTTTCGTTGGTCTCACAGACGTCTTTACTCATACTATAACGGTTCTGGACAGCAAAAATATCTCTGCAACGAATTCTTTCTGGTCCCTTGAATTTTTTTGTGGAAAGAGTCCACTTGTATATCCAAATTTTACTTCGCCATTTTCTGAGTCATTAATTTACAAAATATTGTTTTAAAAAGGTTTTCGGTGCAAAAAACTTTTCTAAATTCCCTCTGGGTTTGTTTGCGAGAAGATTTACTGTATCTGATGCCTTTAATGTTAATTTTGGACAGAAATATTTGAAAATTTTCTCTTTTTTTGCAATTCTTGGTAAAGAAACTTACAGGAGGTACATCTCAAGAATTTAGGGTCTGTTTTAAGGAGTTCTACGAAGAATTACAGAAAAGCGATTGAGCAACTGTCCTCATTCTTTCATGATAATTTCATTTTGTCAATTTCTTTATGTAAATACTTACGCAATCTTGAAGCAAGAGTTGCTACAGTAGTAGTAAAAATTTCTTGAAGCAATTATGAAATCGGCCATTGATTAATTTCAAGTTCTGAATTGTGTTAATTTGATTTTTGATGCGTTTTCCTTATTAAGTTTTTGATGTTTCTTTCTTTTGTGTCAGGTTTCTTTCTTGAAGGAGAAAATCGACGATGATCACCGTCTGATTGTCGGGTATTTAGACGCAAATGCAAACTGGGATTCGGAAGTAGCTTCTGGCTGTGCGAAAATCGCCTTCTTTTGCGTTCGTGACAAGAATGAAAGACCAACCATGGATGTGGTCCTGCGGGCTCTAGAGGCTGTCGTTACTGTCAGCAAAGCGGATTCTATTGATAATCAGTGAACTCCCTTCCAAGAAATATAAAATGATAATATTTTCGATATCTATCGATTCAGTGACAATACTTCATTGCATTGCCCTTGTTATTATGATGATAATTTGAAGTACTGTACTGTATTTGCGAACAGGCGAATGAAGTGATTTCCGCGAGAAAATAATTATGTACTACTACTCACGTCCAAGAAACATGTTTAGTACGCTTCGAAGATTTAATTGCGTAGTTTGGATTTTTGTGATCGCAGTTCTTGGGTTTTTGACCGTGGTTTACATCAATGAAACGAAGAAGGCTTTGAGCGAACAAAACGTTGTCGATGATCTTCCAAAGAAAGGGCATGCGTCTCACTCGAATGCTCGACTTGAAGAAAAACGATCTGAGAAAAATCCAGAAGTTGACAAGCCAAAGCCCGGAGTAATAGAACCTCTACGAAAAGCGGAAAAATCCGACAAAGTGAGTTTATTTTCCTGAATTGAAAAATTTCCATCGTTTTGAAGCCTAGATTTTATTCTAATTTTTTTTTTTTTTAGTTGACATATTCGCCGATGCAGGGTGCGGGGGTGATAAGGAAACAATTGCTAAATTTTTAAATCATTGTGTGTGTAGAATTTTTCGTTGAATGCACGAATATATTCGATTATATATTCGATCTTTTCTGAAAATTTAATCTGAGTTAGTAATGTAACCCATAGAAATTCAAAAAATTGCATCAAGTTGTAGTTGATGGGATGTGAAAAATATTATCGCGAAAAGAACCATTTTAGAACTGCTTTTTTTTTACCAGCACCTGAACGTTTTGACGTAATTTTGAAGTACTGTAAATGTATAAAGTAGTGGGTTACAATTTATTTTTGTACAGTCTATTGAAATTTTCTAGCTTATGTGAGGAAAATGTAACGAAATACAGTATTTGCGGAAAGGAAATGAGAGCTTCTCAAAATAACCCAATCTAAATCCTATGGTGCATCAAGAAATATTTAAGCTTCTGGAGTTTCTATCCTGAAGGTGAAGTTCCACTTTTTTTAAGGCAGTGTTCATTTTAATGAATACTTATTCACGTTTCAGGGTTCTGAGCAGATTTTCCGTGAGAAAATCGTGCATCTCGATCTCAAAGGCGGCCCTCCGAAGGTCGCCTACATCAAGGAATTTTTCAAATTAATCCGAGCTTTCGGAGCAACCGGAGTCTTGATCGAGTACGAAGATACTTTCCCGTATTCTCTCATATCATCCAATTCTTCTATTCGTTACTCTCTGAAAGAAATCCGAGAAATTCTGGACTCAGCCTCGGAGCACGGACTCCAAGTAATCCCACTTCTCCAGACTTTCGGCCATTTGGAATTTATGCTGAAAAGACGAGAGTTCGAAGATTTGAGAGAGAATGTTTCTATTCCACAAGCGATTTGTCCGTTGAAGACTCGGGCTGTGATGACAGTGAAATCAATGATTGACGAGGTCATGGAAGTTCATAAGCATTACAATGTCTCTCGGCTTCATTTAGGCATGGACGAGGTTTACCTCCTTGGAACATGTTCGAAATGTCGAGAACGGAACGTGCATGACCTTTTTTTGGACCATGTTTCAACTATTGTGGATCATGTGGAGGAAAAGTATCCCGGCGTGAAGAGTTTGATTTGGGACGACATGCTGAGAAAAATGTTGAGAGAATCGGGAAATTCTTTCTCTGTCCCTGCGAAAGCGCTGAAAAAACTGCGGAAAAGGGTCGAGCCGGTTGTTTGGTGGTACAGGAAGCTTCCCGAAACCCTCAAAAGCCAGGACACGTTTTTCAAAATGAGCCAGTATTTCGGTTCAGTTTGGGCAGCAGGTGCGTTCAAGGGTGCCGATGGGTCCACCGTTTTGTTGCCCAAAATTGGAAACAGGCTGCAGAATCTGGTTCAGTGGTTGGACAATGGATTGAATCAAGGAGCCCTGTTGGGGCAAGGGGGTTTCGAAGGGATCGTATTGACTGGTTGGTCGCGCTATGATCACTTTTCTGTCTTGTGCGAGTTGCTGCCTGCTGGAATGCCGTCGTTGATTCTCAGTCTGGCTGTTCTGAATTCCTTGAATTCCAGACGCAGTTACAGAAACTCCCTGGAGCCGAAGCATTTGCAAGAATCTGTGGTGAGGGTTTTTCAGGAAGATACTGTACAATATTTCAATTGAGAAGCGATTTTTTTTAACACAAAGGGTTTTTCGGGAGTGTTTCGAGAGTCGCCGACGTAAATTGATCCCACTCATTTTCTAAAGTTCGGTGTTGATTAATAAAGAAAATCTGAATTCCTCCGATTATTAAATTGAACTCGATGAGATTAGTTACAGCTGAAATGAATTGTTGAATTTTGATCTTATTCTATAAATGTTGTAAACAGTATACAGGTACTTTAAAAAATAATTGGCCATTCTAAAATGAAGCCAGATAAGTTTGGATTAGAGCTTTAAACTCCTGCAATGCTGAATTTCCTTTACAAGAAGATAAACAATTTGTTTTAAAGATTTTTCAATTATGCACAAGTCGGACTTACCCATATCGCCCCAATTAGTAAAATTTTGGATGGCCGATGCACGAAAAATCAAGACAAAAGATTGTTGTGCTGATATTATAGAGGAAAATTAGTTTGCTATTACGAAATTTTTATCCGTGTATGCAAAAACTTTTGGAACCAAGAAAAGAATTCGTTGTAAAGAAATCGTACTGTATTCAAGGAGAGCTCTATGAAGAAAACAGAATCGTTCTTGCTTGTTTCTTTTTGTTTCAAGTCAGCTTGTAATTTTTTCCACCAACTCGTGCTTCTCAAATTGAAAAAAAATTAGCATTTTTAAAGTTGTGATTTTTTTCTCATTATTTTGCAGGTTGAACAAATCACCCGTAAACTCGAATGCCCGCAGTTCTCAGTGACTACGAAGGATCTGTTTTCCGAAAATGCCCCAAGCGTATACAGTGCATTCAGGGCATGCTCATTTCCAGGAAACCAAGTCTTTCTAGTTTTGAACGAGCTTGAAACGTTCCTGGAGGGTTTTCATGCGTGGAAGAAAAACTCTAGAATCAGTGGTTGGATGAACGAGTACAATTTTCGAAGGAATTACTTTCATATCTCGGCTTGCCCCAAAGTTTGTAGGAATCAAGTCAAGGATCAAAGCAACGCGCTTCAACGTTTGATTGACAATTTGAAGGCATCTTTCAAAGTCGTGTTCCCGAATTTCGTTGTCGAAGAATTCGTTGAGCTTAAGTTGAGAGAACCTGTGGAATTTCTGGGTTCCTTGCGCGAACAATTTCGCAAAGCTGACAAAAACGTGGACTGGCCTGACAGACCCTTTAGTCCCGATCCAGTCATTGTTCAAATACTCAATTAAGATTCGTGTTCTGAGATTTAAATTTAGAAACTCTGGTTGCGCATTATTGCGAGTTGATTGTGATATTTCACGTTTTCCGTGTGTGACATCGTTTAGATCTTCACGTAAATGCTCTGGATTTTGAGACATATTTTGGCATTGTTCGGTGCGGCATATTGGTTGTGACAGGAACAAAGGTTTTTTGATGGGGTTGACACTGATCAGGCTGATTTCATGCCATGATTATTATTTTTACCTTTATTTTTTCCATCGTGTTCCCGAAAATGTGACCGAGGCTTTCTCTAAATTTTTCATAATCAAAAATGCTAGTTTTATAAGCATTTACTGTACTGTAATGCGACATTTTCTGATGAAAAACTCGAGATTCTAGTTTTGAATATTGCACAGTTTTACTATTGAAATTTTTGCTGAAATGGAGAGTACAGTGTTTCATTCATTTTTCTCCGAGAAATGGAATGCGTGAGGCTCTCTTTTTAAATTATGTTCTGTGCAACGCATGAAGAATTCTACGATACATTCATTTGAATTAAGTACAATAATTTCAGTTGATTACAGAGTCATAACCTGGAATTTCTGACATTCCTGCAAATTTTGCGTTGTCAATCTCCAAAGGGAAGACATTTTTTACTGCGTATGATTTATTTATTTCAATAAGGGTATTTTGGAACAGGGCTGGAGCATCAATTATGTTTCATCCTGTCCAATTTATTTAAAATTTTGAAAGTCATCTGGTATGATTGCCTGAGAGAAATATGTTGAGATTCAAGTCAACAGCGTAAAATTTGACAATATTCTGACATATTGTAAACGGTTCCCGAGATTTTCAAAAGAAATGCGCTAAAATTACTCCGAATTTTCTCCTGCAAACATTCTTACACATTTGAATTCTATTTCTGAAAAATGTGTTTGAGAATTGTTCCGAGTTTCACTTTCGGGTAAACACGTTTGTTTCAATTTTTTGTTCCTTGAACAATTTCAGTGCTGAGTCTGTTATTTTATTTTATAGAAATGAGTCACAGTGTTCCTGTACCACCTCCTCTTCCAGTGTTGGATATTGGAGAGAGGAAGGTTTGTTCGCCAGTACCTAAACCCTTGGACCTTCGGGATGAAGCTGCTAAAATTGCGCAGAAGCTATCTGAGGAAAATACGAGTGAACCCAATCGAGAACCCTTCATCTACTTCGGTTCCAAAGTTGACATCATCACCCCTGTGCTACAACAAGGGCCGACGTATGAATTTTATGTCTCTTCCAGATTTCGAATTAAAGATTATCGAGCTTGAATGAAAAATTGTTGAGCTGTAAGTCTAGTCTAGGTTGAACGGAAACTGTTATAGGCGTGGATTCCTTGGGTTCTTTGAAATTTAATTTACAAAACAATAAAGTGCGAATCGATTGATCTCCAAAGAAGCATTCAATAGAATCTGAGTAACTGTATAGGATGCATTTTTTTCTCGCCAGAGTATGTGCATGTTCGATTTTTTTTCAATTTAATTGGTAGGGTTTTTGTGTGATGATACGTTTTTTTCTTTTTCCAGTGTTTCTTTTCTTGAAACAGTCGTTATTGGTAAAAAAAATTGAAGTAAGGAAATTAATTAGAAAAAATCACGCTTTATTTCATATTCGTTATGCACTTCTGCTGAATTGAAGGAAGGAAATTAATTAATTAATTGATTAGAAAAAATCACGCGTCATGTTTGTTTTGCCCTTTCGCTCTGTTCATCTTCCAGGTTTAAGCGCAATTTGTTATGTGAAAACGTGTCATTTATTTGTCGAATTTATTTCAGTTGTGGCCTCGTGGCAGCAGAAATGGCGAGCAAAATGTTACTCACCTCAGGACAATTATCTGTGGAAGACCTCCTTGTTCATTGCATTCGAAAGAAAACGACCACCCATGGCGAAATGTTTTCTGCGGATTGGCTAGGATCAGCTGTTGCTGATTTGAACCCGAATTTGAGCTTCTCTGTAGAAAATGCCAATGATTTTGAGTCGATTTTCCTGCATTTACAAGCGGGGAATCCGATTCTCATTCCGTGAGTTCGACGATAACAAAATGTACTGATTTTATGATAGTGAGTCAGATTGTGATGTTCTTCTTTGCTTCATTTTAGCTATGATACCGATGCCAATCATCAGCCCGCGTTGAAACGGGGTCACAAGGCTCATTGGGCAGTAGTTTTTGCTGCTGTGATCATCCCCGGGTCATCTGATGTAGTCCATCATAAACCAGAAAGGACATGGTTATTGGCCTTGCATGGGAAAAGCTGCCACGTTCAGGTGTGGCAGTACGCCGATTTTCTTGAAAGCAACCTCAATTTGTCAGAAATTAGCCCAGAAAAGGCTGACTATTGTGTTCCTGACGGTGGGATTGAGGAAGGTCTCAAGGGAAAAATTATTCTGTTGAAACTGCGCTGATTGGACCTCTGAAACCTCTACCTGATGGAAATTGGCAGCTTTTGTGGTTGTCTTTTTGAAATGATTTTTTTGTCTTGTCAGAAAGTGTGCAGGAAATTTGATGGTGCTATTGCAGTGAGTGGCCAAGTGTGACTGGCTACTTACTGATTCTACTTTGCATCTATTTATTGAAGATTGCTAATTAGTTCAATGTGAAATGCGCTCATCAAATAGCAATTGGTGCTTGTATCACTGTATTTACTTGGGAGTGCCACTCTCACACCCTTTTTCTCATAATTCTTTGTTGTGAATTATTCTTTTGCATCATTGAGAAGAAAAAGCGGTACTTTCCTGTTATCTCAGTACCTTTCCTTTTCTCTAAATCTAAGCTGGATTCACAGTCAGTACTTGAGGGAATTTCGTTTTTTGTAATTTTTTTCCTGTAGCTTCTAGGAAAATCGGTGGTACTTCGATTCCGACGATGAAATTGTCAAAATCGTTCTGCTTTCTTTGGGTTTCTGCTGAAACTGATTTTCGGAGGCTGTTAGGTAAAGTTAGGTTAGGTCAGGCTATGTCAATTAAAAGATGTTTATAGCTAACATAACCTGACCTAACCTAACTTCACCTAATTTTTCTGCATTCTGCCGAAACTGATTTTGGGAGGCAGTTAGGTAAAGTTAGTTTAGGTCAGGTTATGTTAATTAAAAGACGTTTATAGCTAACATAACCTGACCTAACCTAACTTTACCTAACTACCTCCCAAAATCAGTTTCAGCAGAATGCAGAAAAATAAAATTCAGTTTCTGGTAGGTTGTCATGATTATGAACTTGTCCTAAAGATTTGTCTGGATGGTAGTGAGGTCTAGGAATGAGGTTCTGAGATAACAGGAAAGTACCAAAAAAGCACCAATTGCAAAAATGAGGATATTGAAATTTTTAGATCGTGAATTTTCAAGATCAGATCTGATTGAAAAAATGTGATACGCTCATACAGTACCAGTATTCTCCCGCACAAGTTAACTTTTGATGGGTTCAGAAAAATTGCTTGTGCAGATAGAGGTGCACTTTCTTTCTCATCTGTTACTTTATTCAGTTCGTTTTTTTTTATGTTGAGAGAGTGTTTTATGCCCAAGTAATGACATATGCATTTGGGCATTTCTTGGCTCTTCAGGAAGGTTTTGAACTGCTTCACTTGATGGAAATCTTGACAAGAATGGCTTTCACGGAAGCCATAACCTGTGTTGTGCGAGTAATTTTTCAGTGTACTGTATATGTTATCGAATGATCATTGCCGAAAACATTGAAATTCGTTTCTTTTCAGAAAAATAATACGAAAAAGAAAGTGATTGTCTGTACATTTTTTGCGTGTGCTGCAATCCGTACCGTTTACTGGGAAATTCTGAGGAGATTTGAGACCCCTGAGACCTGAGAAGAGAGTTGAATACGTGTGGAAGAAAGTGAAATCTGTGACCCAACTTGTTAGTGATTTGTCATCTTTGGTGGAGAAACGTATGAACTGGTGAGTACAGTACTTATAATTTTTGCTGGTTTCGGTATTTGAGAATCCGCAAAAATTGTTCGGACGGAAGGAATTCCAAAGCGTTCACACTCCCTCCTATAAATATTTGGAAAATATGAATATAGCTTATGGCAAATCAAAGAAATTGGGAAATTACAAGCGTATTGTTCGGTATACAGTATTTTATGAAACTCTCCTCGATTCCACTTGAAAAGACAGCATTTCCACAGGCACGAAGTACGAACGAGGCAGTGATTACACGTATGAAAAGAAAAACATGCGATGAAACCTCGAAAGCGAAAGCAGATGAAATCAGCACAAGTTTCCGTAATAAAAAAAAATCAGTTCTTCGCACCTGAGCTTTTCTTCGCATGCTAACTTCACGCAAGAAATATTAAATCCAAAACTACAATGAAACCTTTTATTATGCACGTGGAATTCCCACAAAATAATTTGTGGTATCAGGAAAGAGAAATCGTTGTACTGTATAGTGAATTTCTTTCTGGAGAACCCCATGGGACTAAAAAATCGTTGAAGAGAAAATCCTTGTTGACAAGATCCTTCTATGCCGATTCCACCACCTGTATGAACAGAAAAATCACTCAGTTGTCCATGCACATGCGCAATTTTCATCAGTTGAAATTAGGGAAAGAAGAGTCACAGCACTTTCTGATGAAAACAATTTTTATTTCATTTTAAATGTTGACGTGATTAAATAATCTACCCCATTATTTTTTCATTTTTTAATTTGCAGGAGTTATGGAAATACTCGAGACAACCCGTAGCCGGCCTAAAATTGCGTACAAGGGCTATCTTTACGTGATGTACTCAGACAGGAGAAAGAATAAGAAGAACCACATCATCTGGAAATGCGAGAAAAACGACTGCAAAGGAAGAGCAACTACGCCCCTGGACTACGAAAATCGAATCGGTGAAGACGTCGTTGAAGTTCAACAAGAACATTATCATCTGGCGGATAATGTGGATTTGGAAGTTGCCGCTGTGAGAGGAGAAGTGATGAAACGCGCATTGAACAGCAGGGAACCTGTTGGCGAACTTCTTTCTGCTGTTTTGTCAAAATTTAGTGTTACCCAACGTGCTTTAGCAGAAATTACTGCCAGTAGCAGTGGCATCAAAAAGGCAGCGCAACGTTTAAGGAGTAAACATAACATTAAAGTGGAAGTTAAGCCTTCAATTAAAAAAGAAGGTGGAGATGGTAAAAGAAAATCGGCCCCACGTCCAAGGAGGAGAAAGAAGAAGAAGAGTGAGGAAAGCAGCACCTCATCATCACAACCTCTGCAAGCAACACTTATCAAGAAGGAGGAAATTAAGCTTGAGCGTCCAACTCCAACACTCAGATTCACCTGGGGCAAGGCCAGAGTGGAAAGGGTGGATCAAATCATTTAATTAACTGAAATTTTGTATCTGTACTTGCTTGAGCAAATACTTTTTCTTTGATTGAATACAGTATGTATTCCAAAAAGGCGAGTTGAAACAGATGTACCGTAATTTAAAAAAATCTATATTCAGCTCTTATTTCAGTACAAATATGATTGTCTAAAATCTCCAGCACTTTTCAAGATACCCCTTTCTAAAATATATTATTTTTTTCCTGATACAGTTGGTGAAACCATAGATGATGCATTTTTCTAAATGGTACATAAGTACCCACTCCATGGCAAGTAGGCATTAAATGGGTTGGTGTTGCATATCACAGATGGCCAAATGAGTTATCTGTCATCGAATGTGTCCAGAATGATTTTCAAAAAGCATAGTTTACAGAAATTTGATTTGAGACAATCATTCTTGAGCTCAAATGAAAGCTGAAGTTGTAAAACATTTCAAGCTATGTTTGTTTCAAATTGTCTACTACAATGTAGAATACTGCAATCACATGAAGACATTTATTTGCTCAAGCAAGCAGAAAATTGCAGTTAAATTGCTGCAAAATCTTTTGTGCTGTGACTGCTGAAAGAGCAGCATGATTTGTAAAAAATTAACTTGTCGTGCTTTCCGTTGTTTTTGTTTTATACTTTTGTTTTGAATATCCTGGTCATGCCAAATGTATGATTTGTTTTTAAATGCAAAATTGATGGTTTACTTCGGATTAACAAGTCAATTTTCAAAAGTTCGTGAAAATGTTTCAGGAAAGATCTTTCTTTGCACATTTTCCCATAAATAATGTGTTCTTGCATTCTGTGCAATTTTTTGTAGCAAACTTTTTTTATTAAATCAAGAAAATAAGCAGGAAGTAAAATCCATGTTTCAAGGAATCTTGGCAAGTGGATTTTACTGTATTTTTTGAAGTAATAACCACCGCTGTAATGTATTAGAGCTAGTTAAAATTTAAAAGTCCAGAATCGTTGTCAGACCAAAATGAAATTTTCTGCATTCATGTCTAGTTTTTAGATGTTGCACTACTTCAGTCGCAATTTTTCATCGAGTTATTCCTAAATAGATAGTCATTTTTTATATGTTTGGCCAGCATCATTTTATGTGAAAAAAATCAGTGGTAAAGCAAATGAAGTGAAATCTTGACACTTGCTGGCCTCCATTTATTCCTTCCAGTGCCTCATGATCCAGGAGAAGTTCCAAGCTTCAGGTAGAAAAAAACAAAATAATAATAAAGATTGTGCAATGATCTACTTGGAAAATTAAATATGTATCACTTGAATGCAGAACTTGAAGAAGGGGTCACAATCATTGATTGTACTGATCGTTGCGTTTTTTTTGTGTATGTGCTTCATCAGAACTCAATAACTAGCCTATTCAGTTTGTGTTGAATCTGTCTGTTCACAATTTTGTATGGCCTTCGGTATTTTCAAATGACGAATTTCGGGGCTGGGAATTTTTTGGACCCGAAAAAGGTTCTGAATTAACTGCCTCACTTCGTGAAAATACTTATTGGAATGTTACTCAACTGTTACCCTATTCAGTTCGTGTTTTTTTATGGCCTTCACTAATGACATGTCGCATTTGGGCGTTTCTTTGATCTTCAGGAAGGTTTTGGACTGCTTCACTTGATGGAAATCTAGACAAGAATAACTTTCACGGAAGCCATGACCAGTTTTTTGCGAGTTATTTTCAGCTTATATGTTTTGAATTTTTCAATGATTATTGCCAAAACATTGAAATGTGCTTCTTTTCAGAAAAAAATACTACAGTAAGGAAAGTGGTTATCTCTACAGTTTGTGCATAAACGAAGTGCGTGTGCTTTGATCCATGCGGTTTACTCGGAAATTCTGTATAAGCAGACTTGAGACCGCTGAAACATGAAAACAAAATTGAATACGCCTGTGGAAGAAAGTGAAATCTGTGACCCGAACCGTCAGTGATTTATCATCTTTGGTGGAAAATTAGAAACGTATAAATAAACTTGTAAGTACCTTTAATGGCTGGTGATTTCAGTATTTGATATTGCGCAAAATTTGACGGATGTTTTTTGGAATTCGAAGGATTTCGCATGCACATCCATCCCATGAATATTTGGTAAACATGAATGTAGCTAATGGTAAATCAAAGAACTTGGGGAAAAAACAAGCGTATTGTTTGGTTTACAGTATTTCATGGAACTCTCCTCTATTCCACTTGAACAGACACTATTTCCCAGGTATTAGGTATAGTGATAACTCCGATGAAAGAATCATTGATGGAAAAAGCAGAAAATGAAATCAGTGCAAACTTTCGTAAAAAAAAATTGTTACTTTAATTTGGAATTTCTGCGTGGTTCTTTTGTGAATAAATGGTTGAAAACATTGCTAAATCAACTCCGAAAGATTTTATTTATGCGCTCTATATAGGAAGCATTGGGAAATACTGTACAGTATTGTAATTCATGTTCGAGGAGATTCTAAAAGCACAGGCACATGAGCACGTCGAATTTGCAGCATGTCCCAATTATTCTACTTCTGAAGTGTAGCCTAAGTATACAGGGTTACAAGGTCACGAATGTGACTGATCGGATCTCTTGGTTTATTTTGTGCCTGTTTATTTGTTGTACAGAAGAGTTTGTTCGGAATGTGATCCTGCATGAAGGAAGTCTATGCTCTTGCTGATGTTCACAACACTCTTACGTAACTTAATAGGACGCCGCCATCGTGATTTGAGGCACTACCGTTCAACGGACATAAGCCTACTGTACAGTATTTGGATCAAGTTTGAATGGCTTTACAGCTGTTAACAATTGTGAAATAACCTGAAATCATGTCATTGTGATCTGTAATGAAAATTGATAACTGGATTGGTGCCTCTTATCTTCAGACCCGATCGGAATTAGTAATACGGAGACAGTAGTTATTGTTGCTATTTTTTCTTCGAAGAAAGTACAGTACGGGATGCTGATGATGAAACAGTGTGAGGATAATTTCTGGTGTGTTCTATTGCTAACAAGATGCTGTTCTCTTAATTTCAGAAATTTTAGCCGCTTTAATAGTGCGATTTAAGATATTCAACATGAAAGATGGCTAGTACACGTGAGAAAAATGTTCCGACGCGCCCAGCCCCTGGCGCTCCTGCATTCGCGAAATTGAGGTACGTACTGCATCACCAGCGATTCACTTTCGATGTAATTTGGTGTCAATGTAGCTCATCGAATGTATCTTGCTTCCAGGAATTTGATCGCACCTGACAGCAACGCACGGAGTCCCAGTTCGCGCAGTAGTTTTTATTCGGATACGAATGCAAAGAAGAATCAAAAGAAACCACCTCCTCGTCCGCCACCACCGAAGTTCAATCATGCGATGGTAATTTGTGAATCTTTTCTGAAAGGTGCCCGCGTGTCAGACCTTCATGCTTTGTTGGGTTTTCGATTTATTGCAGCATCGAAGTGTCTCGTTGGAACGAAATCTTGCTGCGTTCGTTCCGCAAGCTCAGGGATATACCTTTCCACAAATGCCTGCGTTGATTCCCCCTCCAGTCTCAGCGAAGCCGAAACTTAATCAGGATTTATCGACCTTGATCGATTTGTTCTCTTCACCTCCTCCGTCATCGTCGTCTTCATCGCCGACTTTAACTCATCATTCCGGCAGTGATGGCTTTAGTGTTAATAGTTTGGTGAGTGTGCTTTTATTGAAACCTTATCCGGTTCCTCCACGAATTTAGACCCATCAAATTTAACGCATATATTACTTCTGTCCAATATTGTACTGTACTGTACCTCGGTCCTTCGAGGTATTACAACTACTGTTCGCCTTTTTTGTTTTCTTTTCTTTGAATAAAAGATGAATCCCTGTTTTCATTTTTCTCTCTGATGATCGTGATTTTGTGCCCCCAATTGAAGTGATAAATTGATGTTGAATAGACTCACCGTTGATCGTGGTTCCTGAATTGTGCCAAGGATGGCTGTGTTCGTAAATTCGATCTTATGTTTGAGGACATCGTGTGAACTTGAGATTTCTCATTTTTGACAGACTATAGACGAAGATTTCGATCCGTTCTCTCCGCGGAGTTTGGCCTCCAAGCAGAAAGACTCCTTCAACAAACTTCGGGATGATTCGGCGTTGCACATCAAACCGGATTCTGGGCTTCAGCGACAATACGCCTTGCTTCAGGGAAAGGCTGTGACGCCGCCGAAGACCAAGAAGCCGACCGTGATCCGGAACAATCGACCTACGTTAGCTGTGAAACCGCAGTTGCTAACCAGTATCCCGACTTATACATTACCCAGTGATTTGAAGTGTGATCGAGAATCTTCACCTCCGGAACCTATGATTCCACCTCCGAAAGCGCCAGATGTCAATATCTTGAGTTCTTGGGATGACGAGCCTCCTGCTTTGCCCCCAAGAAGACCACATAGTGAAGAGGTTGGTTTTTTTTTTTGCATTTTGAGACATCTTTGTGCTGTTCGTGAGGAACTTCCCACTGGAGTAGTGGCTACATTAAGCCGGTAATATTTTAATGGTGGGAAATGCTTTTCAGATATAAATTAATGAGGTAATGTACCTCCTCATTCAGAGACTCGTCAGTGCTATTGAAATTCGTTTTTCTTCCAAAGTGAAGCTCATGCAAAACTCGCTCGATATGTCTTTGATTTGAAAAGCTCTCTCCGATGTCTGTTTCTGATCTCTTTTCTCAAGCTTGGCGAGAAAAATTAGCTTTTCCTACCAGATTGAGAATTGTAAAAAAAGAAACTTTGATCGTGTCCGGCTGCTAGAAGTTTCCGGTGATACACTTTTCTAGTTAGAAAACGCAAGGTGCATTTCTTTTACTTGTCTACCGCTGAACATGAAATTTCAACGCATTGGTTCTTAAGAATTTGTATTAATTTGGGAAGAATTTTGCTGAATCGGAGCTTCTTTTATAATTAAAAGAGCTTCTTCTGTGATGACCAATAGACGAAGTTTGAAGAAAAATGCTACAGAATGAACCACAGTTACAAAGTCGGTCGCCTGTTGCATATCGCATTGGTTATTGCGTCCCTTTTCTGTAGCAGAATTTCCATTTACCATAATGGTTATTCATAATAGTTATTTCTTTGTGGTGCTTTTTCTCTATATTTTTTTAAGTAATCCTAACCCTTCCGCTTCATTCAGGTCGAAGCGTTTTTCAGAATGGGTTTTTTTTTTTGGTGGAAGGAGGTCAGGATTTTGTAATAACATTGAACCTCGATTGACACGGGAAAGAGTAAAGCGATAAAAATGTAACTTGATGCGTTTTGAAAAGAAGTGTAATACTAATTGGGCAAATTAACCCTTGCCTTCATGTTCAGCATCCTGTCAACTTGTTCAAGAACAATTTAAGGGTCAGAATATCAGCAGTTAAATTTTTTTAAATTCTTCTTGTTTTCCTAAGAGACCAAGATAACTTGGTCTCTTAACTGGGAACCTCCCTTATTCGATTTTTTGTTCGGTCCTTCGAAGAAGTTAAACTGTACTATATTTCATTTTCGAAGAATCGTGTTGAAAATGCTATCGTCTTCTCTTCGGACAGCCCTTCAACACTGAGGAACCACATGCGATTGTGCTTTTCGACTACGAACGGACTCATCCCGACGATCTGGGGTGCATAGCGGGTGAAGTTGTTTACTTGGTGAATAAAGTCAGTGAAGACTGGTTCACATGCCGGAAGAGAAACGGAGCTGAAGGGTTGATACCTGCGAATTTTCTGGACATTCTAGAACCTCTGAAGCCCCGAGGCGAGGCTCTAACTGCCTTGTACAGTTTTCCTGGGGAAATGAATGGCGATCTGGCGTTTCCGGTGAGCAAATCGTATAAATTTTTTTTTCTCGTACGAATTTTGCCCTATTACCGTGTCTACGCGAATATAAGCACCCGCTAGATTTTACATGAACAAAATTAAGAAATTCCACTAATAGGCAAATATACCCACTTGCTTTTATGGTGTTCTGACTTCCGGGAATCTACAATTTCTAGCTACATTTACGTTTCCCTAGAGAAAGAATTGTGTCACACAACCCGTGCCCTTCCCCTTCAGTTAAGTCCTCGTGCATCTTGAAGGGCTGAAAGCTGAATCATTTATTTATTTTTAACTTCAATTCCAGAAGAATTTTGGAGAAGAAGTTCAGGATTGCTATGTGGGCCGCGAACAGGAAAATTTCCTGATATAGACGCTTAATTACGCAAATCTCATACATTTGCAATCACCTCTTGAGTTTTAAGCTTCTAAAATTGAAAAGAGTGGTGCTATTATTCGCGTGGATATGGTAAGATGCTTTTAATGAATTGCTGATGTTTGAGAATGACGATATTGTCTTTGGATACGAAGGTTGATCAGAAAGTTTTGACTGTCTTGTACATTTCTGTCAACGGCTCCTTTTCAAGTGTGAATCATCTGGTTTAAGGAATGTTCGATCGTTTCCTGATCTCTTTCCGTTTTTTTTCCCTGGTAAATAAAACGTGTGCACCCGATATAGCTATTGTTTGCTGGTCACACTTGCGTTAAATATTGGGATAATAGCAGCTGACTTTCACTTGGTTTAAATGGATTTCAAGCATGGTTTCAGCTGAAGGATTTGTGTGAGGAAAAATTTGAATTTCTGAAGGGATTTTGCAACGGCACTGGATGCTGGATTTCAATTTCGTGTAGTGAACTGGAGTTGTTGATTAAGTACTGTATATGTTTTTCAAATACTGTACTGTACTGTAACTCAATTTTTCCTGAATCGAAGGACCCGGGGACTTTCTAGTCCAGGACGAACTTTCTTATCAACCGGAGTGAAGAACTTGAAAGTCGTTAAAATTGAATTACTGCGCGCTCTTTTGAAATTAAGTGACAATTATTTTGGTGTGATCTTTATTGGTTGTATCACTTGTTTGCAGGAGGGTGCAATTGTGTTTGCCGAAGCAAGAATCAACGATGAATGGTTATTCGGCTCCTACGACGGGAAATCCGGTCAATTTCCCGTAAACTTTGTTACCGTCGTGACGAACAATCTTCCTCAACACGTGCCTTGAAAAAACAAAAAAAGAAAGACACGGCTGTTTCGTGGCATCTTTTCCTGTGCTTTTGGTGAAGCGGATGTAATTTTTCCCTGTCTCGGGTTTTTTTTTTCAAGTTGTATTGTTATGTGTACCGTGTAACTCACGTCACGTCCTCCCATTGAATCGCATTCCTTCGGGAAACAATCATCAGATTTTTACAGGAATAATTTTGTGATCATAGTACGGCCTTTCACGTGTGTGCATATTTTTCAGTGTGGGTTTGTGATACCAGATGCCTCTGAATTTTAGCATCGTCACTACCAGGGATTCGCTTGATCATGCCACGCTGTGCAACGCTGCAACTTGATGTGTCTTCCGCGACTTCCGTTATATTTTGCGGCGAGGGAAGCAATTGAGAAGAGTAGCAACATATTTTTATTCTGGTCACTAAAGCGATTCTTTTTATTATTTTACGGTACTTCTTTGTTGGAGCTGCCTTCGACAGCCGTATTGATTGAGCCTGATCATAGAACTAATCGACTTCCAAGTAATGAAACTTGGCGCCTGACTTATTCAATCTTTCTCATTTTCCCCCCAACATATGGCTTATTAATGAAATGAAAATCCTCGTACATTTTCCTAGAAGTAAACTAGATACAATATTACGGATTACTGTATTTATTCAAGTACTCTCAGCATCTTTTTGTGGAAACTTGAGGCAGAAAGTAAGGGTTGCGGGTATACATTTTTGCAGAAAAAATTTGAAACCAGTGGTGAAAAGGATGGACACAGAATTTTCTGCTTGCCACGAATCCTGGTTTCAATGTTTTTCGTGTTTATTTAATCTGGAGTTCGTTTTGTTAAAAGTTGTTTTTAGTGACCAATTCCGATTTCCAATCAAGAACAACTAGGCAGGGATAAGATTTTGTATAAATTCCATGCACAAAAAAAAATCGAGGTGTGTGTATCCTTCTGGGGGTGCAAGATACTTGAGTAAATATAGTTTTAGAACAACCTCTTAGCAAACAGTAAAATTTGCGAACAAGGAATTTGTGAGCAAAAATGGGATTGGTTGAATACTTGTGCGAGTGATGCTTTCTAAAAAGTCAAGGGGTTTGGGTCTGGAAAAAGATCTTGCACTTACAAGTTTTTGTACTTTTACAGTAAAAAAAAAATGTTCCACTAATTTCATATTTTACGCCTTAAAGCATACCCTCAAACTAGAATTTCGCGCATTTCCGGGGGGGGGGGGGGGGGAGGTTAATTGATGTGTAGAAAACTCTGGACCTATCTTTAAATATCCCGACCAGTTTCATCATAACTCAAGTTTTACCCAACTAACCAAACTTTTCCTAACCTAACCCTCACACTTGAAACGTAGATTGAAGCTCAATCATCAGCAACAACAAAAAAGCAATATGAGGGCAGCTTGAACAAGAAATTCACTTCTGCATGTTTTGTGAAAATTGTAGTTACTAGCTGTTTGTTTTTGGCTCAACAGAGTAGTGGTTTTGCCATGGAGAAAATAGCTGTTGGACTTTTTTTGAAGGAATTCGATGCGTCGCCTACAATTGCGGTTGCTGCACCCGGTAGAGTTAATTTGATTGGAGAGCACACTGATTACAATGGAGGATTTGTTCTTCCTATGGTGAGCCGGGATTTTTTGTTGCTGCAAAATTGACACAATTACGTTTGACGAATGATGACGGAAATACGAGAGTTGAAGGAACAGCGTAGCAATAATTTTTTTCATTCAAGTGACGAAGTACCAGTTGTTCAAGTTTTATATACAGTATTTGCGCACTGAAATTTTTTTTTGTGTGTACCGGCGTTTTTTGTAAAATGCAGTAGAATCTTGTCGCAACAAAACATTTGGAATCTTCGAAATGCTTCGACATATTCAAAAGTTCGTTGAACGGAACATTGTAGCTATGCGAGAGGGACCAAAATAGTCAAATTCTCACATGGCAGTACAGTATTAGTATCTAAATGATACGTTTGAGATTTATGCTTATTTTTACACATTTTCTTTTGGAATAAATTTGTAATTTACTTACATTTTCCTGGGCAATTTTGTGAACTAGAGAATCTGAAAAAAAATCATATTCTGTGTTGTAGGCATTACCACTGAAAACTGTTATAGTTGGTCGTGTTGTTGAAGGAACAACATTCACAGTTGTTTCTAAATCCGTGGATTCAGAAGAAGCACGAGTTGTTTTCGGTACCGACAAGGATCACATCGAACGCGGATTACCCAAGTGGGCCAACTATGTGAAGGGTGTTTGCAAGTTCTTCCCTGGTGAGAAATAGTGAAATTATATCTTTGCCTCAAGAACTATCGGGAAAAATTAAATCTTTTCAACTGAAGTTATATCTTGGGTCACTTGACGTGGGGTCGATGAGAATTCTTGAAACTCATCGATAGTGTGTTTTATTCGTTCATTGGTTTTATGCTTTTTTTTGCCAAATTTTGTGATGAAGGTGCTGAATTTGGAAAATGAGCCCTTCGCTCCGAGTTCAGCATCCTGTCAGCTCATTTAAGAAGCAATTAAAGGGCCAGAATAACAGCATGATTATCATATCCCAGAATAACTTTTTTTTTCTGTCCCCTTGAAGTTTGTCTGAAAGAGGTTCGACTGTTCCAACAATTGCGGTCTTATGTCGAAAACTGGTTTATATGACCTGGAAAACTCGTGTCGTTAATTCAATGATGCTCAGATTATTATTTTTTTTCGATTTTGATCATGGAAATTTTGTTGAAAGCTATGAAATTCTCGGTACTTTCCTGTTATCTCAGTACCTCATCCCTAGACCGCACTACCATCCAGACAGACGAGTTCATAATCACGACGACTTACCGGAAACTGAATTTTATTTTTCCGCATTCTGCTGAAACTGATTTTGGGAGGCGGTTAGGTCAGGTTATGTTAGTTAAAAATATATTTTAATTAACATAATCTGACCTAACCGCCTCCCAAAATCTCAAAGAAAGCAGAAACTGATTTTGGGAGGCGGTTAGGTGAAGTTAGGTTAGGTCAGGTTAAATTGGTCAGAGGGAAGGTACAGATATAACAGGAAAGTAGGTACTGAGATAAAAGGAAAGTATCAAATTTTCATTTACAGGAAACCTGAAAGCGGTGGAGGTCTTGATTTACTCGGACGTTCCACTGGGAGCAGGTCTTTCAAGCAGTGCTGCCTTGGAAGTCGCGACATGCACGTTTTTGGAGGCCTCCACGGGACACAAAATGTCTCCGATTGACAAAGCCTTGTTGTGTCAAAAGGCGGAACACGAATTCGCTTCCGTCCCGTGCGGAATAATGGACCAATTCATATCGTCGCTGGGTGTCGAAAGGAACGCGTTACTCATTGACTGTCAATCCCTGAGCACGAAACTCGTTCCTTTGGGGAACGAGGCCAGTGTTTTCATCTGTGATTCGAACGTGAAGCATGACTTGGGTGGAAGCGAGTATCCGAAGAGAAGTGCGCAGTGTAAAAGAGCTTCCGCGATTCTCGGCAAAGAATGTCTGAGGGATTGTTCGTTGGACGAGTTGGAAGGTTCGTTCGGTTTCTGTGAGCCTTTGTGCCGTACGGTGTTTCGCCTTAGTTTATGACGTGGTTTGAGGTCGTTTTCTTCTACAAGAATGACCTTAACGTCGAGAGAACGACCAGAAGTAATTGTGAAGCTCGGAATTGTTCGGGAAATTTTTGATCTGTGATGAATTCCTCTGGCGGAGAGTTTCTCACTATTGATGTTTTTCTTACGGTATTTATTTAGAATTTGCGGTATAGTTTGAAAATTCTTGACTTCGTGCTCTTTACCTCAAACTCCAAATGAATTGCCGTCGTACTTTTTAAGTCGATCTTCAAGGGACCAGCAGACAAAATCGAGTTGTATGCTTATTTTGATACTTTTTTTAGTCGAGGGAGGTTTCGAATTAGGGAAACAAGCATTTGTGTTACAGGAAAGGAAGAGTTACCACAGGAAATTGTAATTGGTGATATTCTGGGCCTTGAATTGCTTCTTGAATGAGTTGATGTGTTGCTGAACTTGAATGTATGGGTTCATTTAATCAATTAGTCTTTCACTTCCTTTTAAAACACATCAAGGTACATTTTTATGACTTTTCTCTTTCCTCTGCCAATGAAATAATGTCCAAAAGACCTCTCTAGAAAGCTCGAGGTATGGAGGTTTGACGGCGAAAATCTTTTTGTTTTGGAGATTTGTTATTGTTTCTAATGGAATTATACAGGTATTCGAACGAAAAATTGACATTGGGAGGTATTTGACTTATAGGGATTTGACTTATAGATAGAGTTTCAAGTGTGATTCATGCCTTTTCTGCGCACGTCCAATTTATTCTTGCTGAATTTCATTTTGGCACTTGCTTTTGCGTCTATTGGGAGCTTTTATGAAACATTTGATTCCCCGTGGGAACTTCTACAGCTCAGAAAATGTTAAGTGGATGCTCAATAAAAAAAAACAGGTCCATTTTGGTCTGTTCGTGTATATGATGATGCGTCTCCCATAAGATGTATCGCTGTCAGTTGGACGAAAGATCTGCGCTGAAATTTGTTGGCTAGAGACTGATGTATTCATGGGATTGTTGAAGACAAGATTCGGACTGACTTTCATTCTAAAATGCCCAAAATTGAAAATGCAATGATTTAATCGAAATTTCTTTGACTCCGGGTCAAACAACGGAAAATCTCTGATTGAAACCTTTTATCTATCTCTGTGAAATTTCTAGTCAGTCGAGAACTCTTGGATGAAGAAACATTCCGCCGGGTTCGACACGTGGTGTCTGAGATCCAAAGAACCCAGGATGCCGTGAAGGCCTTGGAATCCCAGGACTTCGCCACTTTCGGTCGCCTGATGACTGAAAGTCACGCATCTTTGCGGTGAGTTTTTCCTCGCCTGAAAACAGAATTCGCGATAGTGGTTTGATTCCTTATAAATGTTTTCAGTGATGATTACGAAGTATCCTGCAAGGAGTTGGACGAATTGGTGGACCTTGCCCTGGAGGTAGACGGTGTTTACGGGTCGAGAATGACCGGAGGTGGATTCGGGGGATGCACTGTGACATTGGTACGATAGGTTTCCTTCTGCGGGCGGCTGAGTGCGTCATCTACCGGAGAAAACTCGCATATTTCGAATTTGTATGATTTTTTTACTTGGCAGCATGAATAGTATTGACCTTGAAAATGCCTGAAATCCTTCGAAGTTTGTCTTCGAACCATTTTCAAATCAAAACGAATAATGTAAAATTTCATCAGCAACGATGCTATGCTTTACTTCAGATTTTTTCTTGAATGCCGTATTTTTTTGAAAAGAACATACCGTATTTTAATTTTGTGTGTCCTTCACATTACCCATGGATGCATTATTGTTCGTTGCACATTTTGTGGTGTATGACGCACTGAATTGGCACCATTATCCTTGTTTTCCACGTAGAAATGTTGAAAGGTTCATCAATTCTGTTCTGCAGGTGAAAAAGGAGGCTGTGGACGCATTAAAGAAGCACTTGAACGAAAAATACAGTGGGAACGCGAGCTTTTATGTTTGTGAAGCCAGTCGAGGAGCAACGGAAATCGACATTCCGGTTCATCAGTGAAGAAAAAAAAAAAAGAAACGTTAATAATTCAGCTTGGACATGTTGAGGATTTTTGCATTCCTGGCAGGTTTCTGGATATTTTATTTTTTGACTTCAGTAACTGTGTTAACGGAGCTTGGGATGCTTCGGAAATTTTACTTCCTGATTCACTGAAGAAGTCGGTGAAAGCGCGGAAGATTTTGGGACTTATTTCGGGAAAATATAGCATATAGTTTTGAAAATGCTCGCATGAACGATACAGTGTCATTTTGTGCAAATATTAGACGCCGTCCAACTTGGAACTCGGAGTAATTTTCTAGCCTTTTTGAACTGAAGAATTTGTTCGCGTTCGACTGACGTCTGTTATTTGCTTCGCAAAGTATTTCAGAAATTATTTTTTCTGATGAACTATACGAAAGTCCAGAAATGTCCACATATTTTGATTGACGTCAGTGTATCCCTCAAATATGTCTCATCTAAAAACCGCATACATTGTTCAAGTCAAGTTTCCTTTCAAATCAATTTAATCCACTAAATGCTTTATTAGAAGAATAAATTGCTTGAGGAATTTTTGTGTTCAGCAAACGGATCACTTTTTCTGGGGGGAAATAGAAAAGAATTGCGTGAAGTTAAAAATGGTCGTCTGGGTTTTTAATTGCTTCCCAAGTGAGTTGTCAAATACTTGAATGAAGAGACAAGTGTTCATTTATCAAATTAACCGTGGACTTCCGTATGAAAAGTATTGAGTTTCATTTTTGTTGCTTTTCTCTCTTGTGGGTCCTTAGAATAATGGCAGACATCTCAAAATTTAATTGGTAAGGGTCGGAAAAGGGAGAGGGACTTGACAAAAATTTGAAGTGGTTTTCGATTGAAGAAGGTTTGGGTTGTTGAGGTCCAAATGTTCTTGTTCTTCTGTTAATTCCAAATGCAATATAAAGTTGCATGATATGAAAGGTCACTTATTCGAAAACTCTATCGTGAATTTTTTTGAGAGTCTGAATTGGAAAGGCTGCGAGGATACGTTATCTTTGGAAATGGATGGATCGTCAAATGATCATACTGATGGTGGTTTTTTTTTCTAGCAGATCTTAGTTTTCTTGAGTTTTCGTTTAGAATGAATAGTGGTGCAAGTCCAGTGCCTTCTGATGAAGACGATGTGCGGGGTCAAATGCTGTCAAGTGCGGATGAAGGGAACCTGGGTTCGACCGGGAAATTTAATACCTTGGATGAACCCGTCAAAGCTACTCTGGTGAACACATGCTCTGATTTATATTTGGAAATTTGGATTTTTTTTTTTAATTTTAAATGCGGTTTTTATTTATTGTTGGCAGATGAGAGATGTTCATGCTGTTGGACAAAGATTCAAGCATGTTTTTCGGGTGGATGACAAGAAATTCCTGGTCAAAGATTGTGAGTTTTTTGTGTGTGTTCAAATGTGACCACTTATAACGATTTTCTCTGTTTAGCAATTTTTTTTTCTGGTTTCAAAGGGGTCCTCTCCCCATGTTTTACGGGGTTCCCTTCAACAAAATTCTCTCTAAAACGAGTTTTTTTTTTTCTTGTCCCTTGAATTTTGCTGTGATGAGAGTTGACCTGTATTATCAATTTTTTAAAGGGCATTATTTGCTCAAGAACAAAGGAATACTTTCATTACAACAAAATTCTTAGTTTTCTGGAAAAGGTTTTCTATGATTGAGGTCAAAAATAATTTAATGAAAACCTTACCCATTTTTGTGGTTTGACCCCCAAGTTTTTGAGTTTGAGAGATTTGAAATTGATTGGCTCGGGATTGACTGAATGCGGATGAAATTTAATGATATTTGCTTGATTCCTTATTGCCAGGGGATCTTTGGGGACCTCTCATTTTGTGCACCATCATGGCAATTTTGCTGGAGGGCCAAGATGTTGTAGTTCAAGAAAGAAAATATGATGGTGGACCCGAGTTTGCAGAAGTGTTCCTACTTGTCTGGGGTGGAGCCCTGGTGGTCACTGTGAACTCACACTTCCTGGGAGGCAAATTGTGAGTCTCGATGTGTATGAATTTCTCCTAATATTATCAGCAGTAAGATTCCTGAATACAAATAAGACTCTCTCTGTCTCTCCAACGACATTCAGGCGACGAGAAAAAAAACGGTGTACAGAGAATGTGTACAGAACCCCAATGTGACCAAAATTATACCGAGATATTTGTTGTAGAAAGAGTCAACCTGTTTTGCATCGGGATCAAATTTCCTTTTGAATATCAATACCCTGCTCCATATACCAGTATTAAATTTCTTTGAAAGCCCTTTTTTGTATTGTATGTTATTCTGAAATTTTAGAAAGAGGGGCAGTTCTTGGAATTTCTGGAAATAGGCCTTTGAGTATGGATAATCCGAAGTAAATCCTCATATTGCATAAGTGCTGCTTTGCATTGTAATAATAGCTGTGAGGTTCTTAGAGTATTTTACTGATGTATTTGGGCACTTTATTTGTTGAGTATTTATAATTCATAGAACTGTACAGTCTTGAAAATTGTTTTGGAGGCAAAGCCTGTGCCTTTTGTCGCATTCAGAATTTTAAGATCATGATTCATGAAATTCATATTGGCATACTTGATATACAGCCAGAATAACTTACATCAGTAACATCTCATATATGTATCTTGGATGGACAATATAAATTTTTCTCGAATTGAAAAAGCAGTATGATCAGGAAATGTGCGTTGGGATTTAATTTTTTGAACATAGAAGTCAAATGTTATGCAGTTGAGTTAAACCGCACAGTTTTCTCGCGTTTCCTGGGGTGGGAAAATTTGGGTGTCTTGATCGAATTTTTTTTATAAGGTAGCATTAATATGAAGAGTGTAGTGACACATTCTTGGAAATTGATCGTGAATAATCAAAAAATTTCTTTTTCAGATCTTATTTTCAGAGCGTGTGTATCATCGGCTATTGCCTACTTCCACTTTCAATTTCATTGCTCCTCTGTCGGATCGTGCTTTTTTTCAAGCAGTCAACTTTCACATTCTTTTTGAGACTGCTTTCAACAATGACTGGATTGACGTATGCTGTTTACGGTAGGATTGAGATGATTTGACTTGGTTTTTTTATTTAATTCTATGATCGGCTTTTTCAGCTTCCTACGAGTTCATGGGCTCCAGCTTGGCTAAGGGCAAGAAAGCATTGGCTTTGTATCCGGTCTTCCTGTTTTACTTCATCATTTCCTGGATGGTGATCTCTACAAATTGATTGAAAGACCTGCTGAGAAAAGTTTGAAATTTGTTGGGAAGGCCTTGTGATCCGATTTTGGTTGTGCACCTATTTTTGGAAAAACACCCGATTGAATTTTATTGAAATATCTGTGAGTGATGATCTGTTGATGGAAGTCTATGTTATAGACGATTTTTCATGCACATGTGCTGCAATTGTGGTTGTGATTTGGAACAAAAATGCTGTGGTGCTTGTGGTACAATTGTTTCAGGGATGACGGGGGTTCTGTGTGGCACGAATAAATCACGGTGATTATTCCCTCATATCATGGCATTCTTTTACTATAGGAATTCAATTTGAAAGGCATGGACACAAATTATGTTTTGTTTATACAGCACTACCGCATATATATGCAGTACTGCTGTATATACTGATTAATAATATCCATGGTAACATTTTAAGCACCTTATAATTGTGATTCGATGCGTTTTAATATGGATTCAATGAAAATTAGAGTGAACATGATTATTTCAAGTTATATACAAGTGATGCTGGCCATCTGCATCATAATTTTAAAGGATAGAAGGCAATGAATGTATATTTTAGTAGAAATTGAATCAAATATGGTGACTATAATTCAGTAGAAATAATATCTATTATTTATAATCATCAATCAGAGGAAAATCTGTGATATAAGCGACTCTTACTGTATGCATGCCTGTTTTTCTACTTTTAGACAGAATGATTGCTCAAAAACATGAATAAAACAATGTCTATATACAATATAACATCAGCGTTCATGAAGTACCCCTGCAGCTATAGTTCTATGCATATGACACGCTTACTGAATGCAAGGACTAACCTTGCCAGCTATACTGCTGTTTTCCAATGACCAAAAATATGTTAATAAATGGCAGACAAAAAAGTAGAAATGTTCTTCTGAAAAAAGGTCTTTCAAATTTTGAGAGAAGAATTACATTCTTATCTCGAACAATTTCAGAAGAAGATACTGAAAAAATTCCTGAAAAAGAAATTTCCCCATGGATTGATTAAATGCCTGGCTATAATAATATGATTAGAAGAAACTTCGCGACCCTTGGGCTGTTCGAAAATATGGCTGGCTGGCAGGCAAACGTGGCCTATAACATGAAGTGACCTCTATTACTACTGCTATGAAATGTGAAGAAAAGGAAATTGCTGATGTGGCTTCAAGCGTCTTCGATTGCAATTGTATCAAACGTGGACGTAAGGCTGACTTTCGAAGGTTTCGGCAACCATCTGCAGTCGAGTGCGGTCCAGCGACGGAGAAGCGTACAGGAGGTGCAGTCGTATTTCATTCGTGTGTTAATCCTGTTCCATCTTGGTTGATTCGCAGATTTCGCGCGTTAGATTATCGCGTTTGTGAACGATGGTGAGTCTATTCACAAGTTTTAAACTGATGAAGATTATTAATGCTGTTGTATGCTTGCAGTCGCATCGTAAGTTCGAAGCCCCCCGTCATGGGTCCATGGGCTTCTACCCGAAGAAGCGATCACAACGCCACCGTGGC
Source organism: Notodromas monacha (assembly GCA_905338405.1). Taxonomy (NCBI): domain Eukaryota; kingdom Metazoa; phylum Arthropoda; class Ostracoda; order Podocopida; family Cyprididae; genus Notodromas; species Notodromas monacha. Next base: position 121,946 of record CAJPEX010000117.1, on the reverse strand, counting down.
AAAGTGAAGGCCTTTCCTAAAGATGACCCGTCGCAGCCCGTTCATCTGACCGCTTTCATTGCTTACAAAGCCGGTATGACCCACATCCTGAGAGAAGCAGATCGACCGGGATCAAGTAAGTTCAATTCTATTACGGATCTTCCGATTTCATATTATGATGATTCTTCAAATATTGTCGGGCTTGGTTGTGACGATAACTAGGGCGGACTGATAATACTCTTGGTAATCGTGATTAGGTCTAAGTTTTCCGCAGTGAATGATACGAATGCTTCTATTGATAGAAATACACAAGAAGGAAGTCGTGGAAGCTGTTACCATCCTGGAAGCACCTCCCATGGTCGTCGTCGGTATCACCGGATATATCGAGACACCTCGTGGCATCCGTGCATTGAAGACAGTCTGGGCTGAACACATCGGCGAAGACTGCCGTCGACGCTATTATAAGAACTGGTAATTATTTCAATTCATGCGAAAACGTTTCCCCCTCCTTGAATGTCTTCAGGCTTTCCTCTGAGCATCGCGCTCACGAAAGCAATCCTTCGGGATATACTTCGTACAGTCTCTGCTGAGGTATTGCGTTCCACGCGATTCTCATGAGACGAGTCGAATACTTTGAACGTGCAGGTATCGTTCCAAGAAGAAGGCGTTCACCAAGACTTGCAAGAAGTGGGCCGATAAGGACGGAAAGGAACAGATCGATCGTGATTTGCGTATCATGAAAAAGTACTGCTCCTCCATCCGTGTCATCGCTCATACTCAGGTTTGTCATTTCCTTCAATTTTGTAATCCGAAGTCCAATGCTGCTGTACCTCATATTCTACGCATTCAACTAAGCTTTCCACAAAATGGCGGTACTCCGCTTAGAATATGAGGTACAGAAGCAGGTACTGCACGAACATGATGAAAACATCAATGCCGGTTCATCCGAAAACATACTGTAGAATGCATTGATGCTGCCTTCCTTCTGAAACGCTTGCTTGGAAATCCAAGTCCTGGGCATATAGTGGAGTAGATCTCAGACTTTCCATCCTCATTTCAGATGAAGTTGCTGAAGAAGCGTCAAAAGAAGTCGCACATCATGGAGATCCAGTTGAACGGTGGAACCATCTCTCAGAAAGTGGAATGGGCTCGTTCTCACTTGGAAAAGCAAATCCCTGTGAGCTCCGTATTCTCTCAGGACGAGATGATCGATTGCATTGGTGTCACCAAGGGTAAAGGTTACAAGGGTGTGACTTCGCGTTGGCACACGAAGAAGCTGCCCAGGAAGACGCATAAGGGTCTCCGAAAGGTTGCTTGTATTGGTGCTTGGCATCCTTCCCGTGTCCAGTTCACTGTTGCTCGAGCTGGTCAGAAGGGTTACCATCACCGTACTGAGATCAACAAGAAGATCTACCGTATCGGGTTGGGAGTCCACAAGAAGGAGGGAAAGGTAACATAAATGAAAATTGAATTTGTATTAATGATTATTATTATCGTATTACGTAAGAGATATAGCTTCTGCAGCTGAGTGTACCGATTTGTAATGTAGCTGTAAAACTGATCATGACTCGTCTTACTGAAATGAGTATTCATGCTCGTGTCTGAATTTCTCCTTGTCCTGACTTTCTTGGATTGATGACGCGATTTGGGGACAAGTGTGCGTAAGACGTAGTTATGTAATCGTGTTATTCCTATTCATTGTACAGCTCGTCAAGAACAATGCCTCAACCGAGTACGACCTGACACAGAAGTCGATCACCCCGATGGGTGGGTTCCCTCACTACGGTGAAGTCAACTGCGATTTCCTGATGATCAAGGGTTGCTGTATGGGTCCGAAGAAGCGGGTCATCACCTTGCGCAAGGTACGTTACGTGTCCTTTCGTCATTCTCTGACACGTTTATCGTGATGAACAAAAAATTGAGCCGAAAACAATCCAACTATGAAATTTCATGATATTTACATGATAGGACTGATGACTTCATTCCGGAATAACCCCTGTGTGCATAAATCGTTGGATGTACTAACGTGGATATTTTATTTTCAGTCCCTGAAGACTCACGTGAAGCGAGTGGCGTTGGAGAAGATCAACCTCAAGTTCATCGACACGTCATCCAAGTTCGGCCATGGTCGGTTCCAGACGCCGCAAGACAAGCTTACCTTCATGGGTCCGTTGAAGAAAGATCGTCTGAAGGCGGAAGCTGCTGCTGGAGCAACTGCTGGCACAGCTTAAATTCCCTCGAAATTGTGCATCGGGGTGCGAATAAAGCCACGTGCTGTTGAGATCTGGAGTTTGGGTCATTTCATATCCATGTTGCTAGAGCCTGATCTTGGCATTTTCTTGCTTGCAGGCGTGTTCGTGGCTTTTCTACCTAGCAGATTGTGTATATTAAACATGCCCTTGTCAGATGACAGTCTTGTAGGATGCATGCCTACTGTAATGGAGAAACTTCTGCCGGATTTCGGAAAAGGCCAACTGGTAAATCGGTTGATTGCCATTGGGGCTAGTAAAGCGCTTGCCCGAGGAGATTCTTCGTTGGTCCGTAAGCTCCATTACTTGGAGTGAGTTTTTTTTTTGTAGCACAATACAGTATCGCAGTACTTCGTCAGTAAGAACCTTAGTTATATCTTCTGGGTTTCTGTCGCCAGGTTTGTCCGAACACTCATGAAATGCAATTTAAGAAGTCTCCATGTGAGTCTGATACTTTCCCGCATCTAACGGTACTTCGATGAAGTCATTCAATGAATAATCTTGCTCCTATGGCTAGAGTTCGTGTCGTACTGCATTATACAATTGTTGTCGCGGCTGATTCTTGTAGCGTTCTCTTCTGCACGTAAGCTTGTGAGGAGCATAGCTCCCGGAGGAGTCCATTATCCGCTGCACTTGGGGTGAACAATGGAAGATGATGCGTATTTGAAAATGGGAATGTGCGGAATGTTTTCAGATCATTTCTTGAACGGATGATGCCGCAGGTGTTACACTTTCATACTACAGTAAAAGTATACAGTATGCTTCTCATTTTTTGATTTTGGATTGAATCCAATCGTTGTTTCTGGAGGTGTTAATTTTGACGTGGGCAAATCTCTATGAAATTCTGGCATTTTTATTCAAGTAATGAGGAAGCCATGTAACTTGAAGCTCTACAACTTAACTTAGATTAGGTACAGTATAATCGGAAGTTCCTATTTCGAATGTCCGAAAAAGCCATCGGGACTTGTGTATTATCGAAACGATTTGTCGTAATTCCTTTTGCTGGAATTTTGTTCAGTGGCTATTTTGGAGACGCCGAGAGCTTGATATCATCGATTGATATAAATGCCAACGAGATTCAAATCGTTGTGATGACTGCATTGGGTTACGAGATCCTGCTCCTGAGGGCCATCGAAAGAAGCATTAATGGGTTGAACGCCTTGCGGAAACGCATCGCCATTGCGTAAGTACCTTCTTCGATCTATCCTCCAACATCGAAGGGATAATCCAGTGAGGATGGAATAATCATTGCCGTGTATTCTTCGCAACAGGCCTATGATCTCTCTGATGCCTACGTCGTCATCTCGTAAACGCACCTTGAAGAACGTTGAACTGAACAGCTATGTCTTGCCTGACGAAGTGTTGGATCCGTGCGTTACTATGCAAGACGACGTTCGCCGTGAGTTAGAACAGGAATAAGGCTTAAAAATTGTTCGGAACCTCGATTAATGAACCCCCTGTTCTCCGAAATTGCGAACTTGGAGTGATGTATAATTATGTGAAGACGTATGTCATTCTCTGAATCGGCTCCCGACTAACCAAAAATTGTGTTGATCGGGTCTATTGAAGCTGCATACAGCTTTAATTGACTCTATGAATCGGGCAGCACTACTTTAAAGAGCAGTGCTGCCCAACCCAAACGTGGCCAAGGGCCGTATTAGCACGTTGTTTTTGCGGCGAAGGGCCACATCGCAGAGGTGGAAAGTCCTTGCAGGCCACAATAAGCATTAATTTTGAGGTATGAAATAAATTGATGATGGACGATGGAAAGAAAAGTCCGAACATTCAGAAATGTTGAGAATGTTGTTCAGCACAATCGAGAATTCTACAAAAGCGTTCTTGGACTGAAACACATCGCCAACAGAATCATTCAATATTTTTGAAAGAAATCTTCATTGCCAACAGAATCATTGAATATTTTTGAAAGAAATCCTCATACGATCTCATTATCCGAGGCAAAATATTAGGTCTTTCGAGTTCTTTATCGAGGTACAGCATCTGTATTATTCTTGGGACTGAATTTTTTTTTTTAATTTGACAATTGTTGTAGATACTCGCTGGGACCAGCAGGCGGATGATTTCGGGTCAACCGACTGCACCATGGACGAGATCCTGCGCCTCTTCGATGATCAAACCGGAGTCATGAGCATCCCAGAAGTTGCTGGGTTGAAGAGTTCCTCGGAATCCGGTCCTCAAATCACTGGTGGCCCAACACCATTGGTGCCTGTGGACGATGCGATGGACTTCGATGCTGGTCTACTGGATCAAAACGACGTTCCGCCTCCGGAGGCGCCTCCGATACCTGCTGTTGCTGCTGCAGTTGTCCCGGAGCCGGTGGCGTCCCCGGGGACGCCTGCTGCGAATGTTGATCGCAGTGCTGGGAGGAATACGAGGATTGTGCGGACTTCGGGCGATGATCGCATCAGGCATGGACGATTGCTGGACACCCTCGACCGAGTGAGAGCTAATTATTATCTTTTATTTTTCTGGGCAAATATTCGAGCTTACAATTTGTATTTCAAGTTCTGCGAATAGTAATAACGGTTGGAGCAGACATGATACGCTAGTTTGAAAATTATAGACTGATGGCGTTTAACGGTTCTGATTTATTTTTTTCACAGCGTCTGGAACAAGGATTTGAGGAGGTTGAACGGGATCGTTCACCGTTTCGACATGATTGGAACGTTCCGAGTTTCTTGAACATTCCGAGACACTCCGATTTCGAGGTTTGTTCACGTTTTGGGTTTGCTGGTATTGTTTACACCTTTAGGCTAAGATTCAAAATCCCTAAAACATATTCTGAACGGTGTTCGAGAAGATCCTTGAAAAGCTTTGAATAATTCGACTAAGCTTCCAAAATTTAAACCAAATATGCTTGATTCAACTTCTGTTACCTCCGTGGTAGAAAGTAAATCCACTTCGTTTTTTTTTAATGCCCTCTGCATTGGTACTGATGAACTTCTCATGCTTCAGAGAGTATCATTTAGAATTTGCTTAATGTTGGAATTAATTTAGAAATGTCACATATCTGCAAGCTTCTTGATCGGAATCTTACGAAAGCACTGTGGGAGCAATTCCAAGATACGATCCTGTTTAAGGCAACTTGTCCAAGAGGGAGCATTTTGAGAGACCCAGTATCATGGGACGAAATTTCTAGAAAAACAAATTCCGGGTTAGATCTTGTGTATCATTTAAGAAGTAATTTTTCTTGCCATTTCTGGATGCCTGTATTCTGCACTGAAGCGAGTTTTTCCATGCACTCCCCCTTTTTTTAGACCTACAGGATGGGGGATTCTTGTTGGAAATGTTGCAGGATCTGACGACGCTGTTCTATGATCTTCCGTGTTATTTTTCAGGAACATTATGCTTTGGGAAGACTTCTGAGGGAAGTCAATGTACCCGAAAACCAGACGAGAAGCACAAGTGGAACCCATTCAGTGCCGAGGCGCACTGTGTGAGTTATTTTGTTGTTGCAGAATTCTTACGCAAATGTCATTTATAGAGACCATCACATTTATTTTTAGGGTTATTTTATTAATAGCAGCCAGCAGTAAGTAAATTATACTTCTGAAGAATCGGTGTATTGTATTTGAAATCATGGAAGATATCTCCTTTCGCTTTTATTTGATATCGAATCTAGTGTCACATGCGTTCTACCACTAATATCAAATGAATTCCTCAGCCGTCATTATTTATGAAATTAGATTTTATTTTTGCGTCTGGATTTTTTTGGAGATAATTTGCGAAGACGTATTTTTTCATGTAAGATGCCTCTTCGTTTAGTAAAGTCTATATATACAGGCAGGTATATTTTTTAATTTACTGGAGGAGAAACTGTTGCATAGCATGAGATGAATAAAATACGCTAAAATTGTAAATCCAATAACTTGGTGCTTGGATGTGACATGCTTTTGCATTTATGGTAATACCTTGCATGAAGGTCACTTGTCAATGATATTTCTTCCCTTGAGCTGATCTTTAATGACCTGTTCATAATTTTCCTCCCTGGGTTGTTACAGAGCAAGGAAAAGGCGTGTGATCTCATCTGTGGGTCAGGGAGACGCGACTCCGCTGGCTGAGGACGCCCAAGACTTTGTGTAAGTCCAACTATGCAATTCAAGCGTAGAAAATTCACGAATCATTCCATCAACTGGTTCCCCTTTTTAAACCTTTTATCTACATTTTTTAGCGAAGATGCCCACATTCCGGAACCTTTCGAGATGCTGGAGAAATCACCAGAGCCTGAACACAACATTCGCGAAACCCACGATCTCTCGCAACCGGACCATGACCGCGTGTTGCTGGCTTTACTTCGCGTAGTTCTTCAGAAACTGGATCAAAATCTCCGAGATGTGTTTCCCCCTACGAGCTTTTGTAAGCTGGACATCATTCACGCGATTGGTCTCGTCGCTGGTTAGTTCTCCCTTTGTCCTGTAACCTCCGTAATTAACTATTCAAGCCGTATCTGAATGTTTTTGGACTATTCGTTCATGGGAAAAACCGGTCCGCAGAAAAAATTGAATTTAGAACAGAAATTACCTGTACAATGTATGAATTAAAAAAATGCAACATTTGATCTGAGAGAGATGATGTCTTTTGGGAAGAACAGGCGACAGCTTTTCTGAACTAATTTTGATTTTGAGTTCATATAGAGTTCATAAAGAGTTCATATAGTCGACCGAGTACAGTTGATGAAGTTTTTGCTAAGGTGCCTAATTAGATGACCCATCTTCAGTATAGGTCACCTAAAATCCGTCAATTTAAATTTATTACAACATCCTGCATCATATTTTTCGTAACGTCTCATCAATACAGTTTTCTTGCGCATTCATCTTTTCAACAGGTGGACATTATCTACCATATTTTAAAGAATTCGTTGTATAGGGAATTTTTTGTAAGGCCCCCGTAAGGATATGTTAAGCTATAGAGAATCACTATGTAACCAAACCTGAGAACAAAATCGCAGTTTCAGAGAGAGTCTACTATACTGTATTTGCTTTTGAAGCTTGCTGAAAGCAAAAAAAAGAACACTAAAATGGGGAAGGGATGTGAAAAGCAGAAAAATCCTTTTTATTCGATAATATACCAGAAACAGCTTTCCTTTTGATAATTTATTTATCTACTATTATAAAGTTACTTGCCGTCCTCGGTTCGCAGTTTTTTTAATTTTCACCAGCCCTCCCTTCCTTCCTGCTCCTTACCTCCCTCTCACAGAGCCCCAGAGACCTGCAGGAGGGTCCCATTTCCCATTTTTCAAAGTTTGAAAATTTGGGAAAAATCGAATTTTCGACCAAATTAACTTTTCAAAACTTTATAAAAAGCGCCATGATGTTTTCTAAATTTTCCTTTTTTAAATTTTGAAAAAGCTTCAAAATTGGCCAAGTTACAATGAAAATCCCAAAACATTTTTCAAAATCGTGGATAATTTGAGAAAAAACACTTTTACATTTGTAATTTTAACTTTCTCAGTTTTCAAC
>CAJPEX010000117.1:70629-113804 GCA_905338405.1 Notodromas monacha | reverse complement strand
TTCCAAAATTCAAAAATTTCAACCAATCTCCAAATTTGTAATGTTCTTGCATAAATAAAATCCCCCTGCTCATGTGCCAGTTGTGGCCCACCGGGCCACAACTGGCGCATTGAGCACAATTACAAAATTACCGGTGGTCCTTTTTAGTATCATTCACTTTTTTGAACTTAATGCACAGAGATGTGACTGGGCCACACAACTGGGCATGCTCTCTTCCATGTGTGATCTGATTAAAATTTTAACATATAATAAAATCTGACCAATGCCCAGGTGTGGCTGGGCACCCCCAGCTTGTTGAAAATAATGTTATTGAAAATGTATGGTACAGTATTTGTTTTTGATGAAAACAGGAAACATGTGTATCTGCGAAAATACCCCATAAATATAGTTGTTTTATTCCCGCGTATGTTGTCTACATGAATTTCCTGCACTTGCGAACCCTGATTTACAACGTTTAACCTAAGAAAAACGTTGAACGACGAACACCTGTGAAACGAATAACGTGTATTTCCGTCGAAAGAATTGGCTTGGAAATCATTGTGCCTTACTTATTCGCAAATTCTCTATATTCACTCTGCAGGCATGGTGACTGCTGGAATATTCGACATAAAGCAGGACGGAGATGCACCGAGGATCAGGTGTTCATGGAAGGTTCCAAATGCCAAGTTGGTGAAATTCTTTGGCAGCGAGTTGTTGGAAGTAGGAGCAACGTGCTTTGAATGAGAGAGTGCGCATGTTCAGCCTTTTTTTAAAGAAGATTTTCACTTTGGTATTACGATGTTCAGTCAATAAATGATCTGGACATCAATGAACGCATTCAGGAATTTTTTTCCTGCTGCATGATGTACTACAGTAGCTACAATTTCCCTTTTTTTTTTAATGCCAGAGTTCTTTTCTAATCATGCTTTTGTATGAGGGTCTGGTGGGACATAACATTTAAACATAGGGATCTTATTGCTTACACGAACCAGCGCTGTTCTTCAACTGTGATTTCACATGTGAAGGATAATTTGATCACAAAAAGTGAATGATCATGTTACAGTATAAAAGGCCAGAAAAGAATGTTCATTTGTTTGTTCTCCGAGTGGTGAGCTGTAAAAACAGGACACAAAATGTACATTTTAAATCACCCTTTAATGTGCTGTAATCATCACCCTTTTCCGCGATGTCGTGCTATAAACTAAGTTGGGTCCTCCATCTGTTTCATGGAGATGTCATTATGATTGATGTAATTAATTATCATTCGAAACATCGGACTCTACTCCTTTCAGAGCATGATTTCTCGTTGAATCCACCACGTGAGTTCGTGTGGTGCTCCAATGAATGTGATACATTACTAAGATTTCTAATTACCCAATTATTTTTTTAATCCCCAGTTTTTATTATTTTTTCAACAATTTTTTTTATTATTCATGCTCATGGATGTGAGCAAATACTGTGATCAGAATATTCGTGGGTTATTGCAATAGCCGATTCATCTAATATTTTTGAGAATGTCCGAGTATCAAAGAGAATTTATCCGACTATGAAACTGGTTACTGCTGTTGAAAAGCTTTCAAATTTTTATTGAGGTTTTTTGTGTGCAGGAAATGCAATCAAACGTATTCAAGTCAAACCAACAAAAAATCGTGTTGGGGGGAAAGAAGGAAGAATTGTATGAAATTTTAATTGGTAATATTCTGTGCCGTAACTTGTTTTTTTTTGAATTTGTCGGACAATGTTTGTTGGAGTAATTGAGGTTCAACTGTTATTTCGAGAAGTATTGCCAGGAAAGGTGCGAATTGATTTTTGATTGTGGTAGGAAATAATTCGTCACATACTCTTTTTTTCTGGGGAAGTTTTGAAGCAAGAGCAGTCAGTTTTTTCAACCCTGTATATAACGGATCAGTGTATAGGAACCAGTCGCATTTATTTACTCGAAAGATTTTCAAAAGGAAAGAGAGCATGAGGGAAGCGAACAAGTTGGCTTACTTCTCGGGCAAAGGCCTTTCTCGCAGAAGCGGATGAAAAATCAGGAACGCAGTACGTGTGTCAGTACTTCGATCAGCTATCATCACGACAGGATGTTCGTACTGCTGCTGGTGTCTGTGGTGTTTTCTACTGAAGCCTCGTCTGAAGAGTTACCGTGTAACTTCAGGAATCCTTGGAATTACATCCACCCGCTTCCCAACGACTGCGGAGGCTTCTACGTGTGTGCCAATGGGTTCCCTTTCGAGATGCGATGTCCTCACGGGCTGGAATTCGATTACCTGTTCAAGGTATGCGATTACCCGTACAGGGCCCAGTGCTTTTCTCGTCCGTCGTCGTCGGAGCCGCCGAGTGAGACAGACCTTGTGGGGTTCCAATGCCCAGAGAATTCTCCGGTTTACCTGTTTCCGTTTCCGGGTGACGAATCTCGGTTTGTTTCCTGTGCTGGGGATGTTCCACGGATTTTGTATTGTCCGCATGGACTCGTTTTCGATTCCGAGAAATTTGCGTGCGATTTTCCTGTCGACAATTTGCCAACTTCTGTCACACGTTCCTTGGAAGTCACGCATGCATCAAGTTCACAACAGACAGTGACGGGGAATGAAGCTCGGGTGATGTCAGAGTCGACGGTGTCGCTAAGTACGCGTGGTACTGCAACCGTTCCTCTGTTTCCCTCACGTGATAGACCCATTTGGTGGGTCAGATCTTCGACAAAAACGAGTACAGAACCGACAACTGTCGAAAAATCGTCTGCGACGGGGTCATTGTCTCGAAGTACCTCGACGCGTGTTCGAGAAGCGTCATCTACCGAAGGACGGTTGAAAAGTAGCACAACTTCTGCAAGAACGCAGCGTATGACGACGTCTACAGGAGCGTCATCTACCAGAAGTAGAACAAGGCGAAGTACCGTGACAGTTACGCCTTCCCGTCGCACGACGCTGTCGACGTCGCAACGCAGTGTCTTATCTACTGTTACGAATAGCACCACTTTAAGGGTTCAGAGATCGACAGCTACAAAGCAAGAGGCGACAACAAATGTGACGCGATCTTATTCGGATATTAATCGAACAGTGTCAGATAATGGAACTGTTGAAAAGGAGGTTGGGACAATTAGTAGCGTCCGAAGGAATGTCACAATTTTTTATGGAAATTTGACACGAACTTCAGTGAGGCCATCATCAGCAATAACCAATCTGCAAGAGGGGAATTCGAGAACCAGCCACAACACAGGATCATTTGTGGGCCAGGATGTGTTAAGCACAATAGGTGGGTGTTCTGGATATTATGTACAGTACTCCAGTAAAGTCCTGTTACAGCACATTTTTTTTGGTACTTTCCTGTTATCTCAGTACCTCATTCCTGTTATCTCTGTACCTTTCCTCCAACCAATTTAACCTGACCTAACCTAACTTCACCTAACTGCCTCCCAAAATCAGTTTCAGCAGAATGCGGAAAAATAAAATTCACTGTTTCTGGTAGGTCGTTGTGATTATGAACTTGTCCTAAAGATTTGTCTGGATGGTAGTGCAGTCTAGAAATGAGGTACTGAGATAACAGGAAAGTACCCATTTTTCTGCAGCATAACAAACGTTTTTCCAAATCCCAGCAGAAATACATACATGTCATAATTTTTTTTTACGTCAATCTCTCTAATTACAGTATGACCAACTTTTTGAGGAAGATGTGCTTTTCCTGATGAAAAAAATGAACACAGCACAACTCACTTCAGAAGGGTGGCAGGACTTGTTTTCAAGTCTGGATGTTTGAAAAATCCTACTGATGCATAACAACCATAAGCTTTTTATTGAACATATCCCTCCCTTTGCTTTATTTTTACCTACAACATATCTGCTGTGAATGCTGACCCCTCTGTCAGTCAATTGTTATTGATTGTAATTTATTTAATTTTTCTTATTGGCAGAATATTATGGGAATGATGAAAATGAAACAAGCACAGTTTCCTGGATGGACTGGGTCCCTCAGTGGCTTGTGGACAGCATTGACAATTATTACTCTTCCTTGAATGCATCTGGCACATTCAATGATTCAACGAGGGAAGAAGAGCCCAGAGAAATCGTTTACAGGATTTATCATCACCCGCATGACGTTAGACGTGTTCAAAATGGTCACATTTATGACCAGCCATGATCCAATTTTTAAATGCGGAAGGCAAAAATAAGTGGTGAGTTTGAATTAATTTTTTTCTTTGTCTGGGCAAAGCGAAAAATTGTTACATTTCTGAGTTTGTGAAAAAAATATGCGTGCTGGAAAAATATATTTTCAAAAATAATTTGATGAAGTTGAATGTTTGTCTTTGCATTCTGAAGTTTGAAGGAAGAAGATTTTATTATGTTAAATGTTGGGTCCCTGCATAATGAAATGAATGTGTTGCTGGGCAATTTTCCCTATCTAAAAAAATGTTTATGGGTACAATTGAACACTTTTAATTTATTCCAGACAGCCAAAAAAATCTGAAAACTTTGATATGTTTGTTTTTTTGGCGTGTCCTCAATATAATTACCAGTTTATCTGCGTAAAATTGCAGATATTTTATGCTAACTTCACAATCTCAATTTGATAACATAAATTTTTTTTATGAGGAAGTAGGCACCACACAACCTTTTCTCATCAATGAATTCTGTTGCATGAATTCATAATTTGCTTAAATTTATTACTTTTCTCCAGAATTTTTCAACAGTATTTGATTCACTTTCTCCAATCAATTCTCAGCAAGATGTTTTGTTCTGAAAACTTTTTTTGCATGGGTCTTTCATGGGTTGATGTAAATATCAACTAACTTAGGACACACACAAATCAGAACTTTTCACAAATCATAGCCTTTTTTTCTGAATGATGAGAATATTGATGAGAAGTACTGGTGGTACTTTTCAATTCAACCATCCTGCAATTTGATGGTCACATTTTCAGGGAGGTTGACTTGCAATTTGACCCTTGCCCCAAAAATGTGACCTGCTTTTTCCATTTTTTTTTTGCTTTTTTGTACTCATATTTAAAAATTGATGGAGTGTTGCAATTTGACTGATTTCCAATTCAACCCTAGTTTGGCAACTGATTAGGGTCAAATTGCAAGGTACCACCTGTGCCAAGAATGCTCTTATGCTCATTATTTTTGGAAGTGTTTTTTCATGGTCATGCACACTACCCACAAAAAACCAAACTTGGCATTTAGAAGCAAAAATGATTTATGATAATGAGCTTCAGGTTGCCAATTGGAAGTACACAAGCAGCTTGATCACCACATATTAATTTTTGTACAACATATATACATTCTTCTTAATTTTTGGCAGAGAAAAAGCAGGTGCATTCACATGAAACATTGCAAATTAAAGTAATGTATGATTGGGTTTGAGTTTAATTTTTTTTGTAAAAGTCTGGGGGTTCATCAATTCCATCACATGTGTGATACTTGGTGAATATGGCACAGGGAAAGTGGAATGTAATTTTTCTTTGAGCTGAAGCTCATTCCCTTACATTAAAAGGACTCCACTGTAGCTCATGCAGAGTAAATATTGGGATGGAAGAACACCATTTTGATTAAATTCATGGCACAGGTTTTCCAGCAGTTGCCAATGCCACCTTCCTGATATTCCTTAAACAGTTGGCTGCTGACTCCTGTACACTTGACTCAAATGATCCACACAGCCTGAGCAAGTACTTCACAACTCCATGTTGGTGCATGGTTATGCAATTGTCAGGGTCCTTGGATAACTGTTCCAGTGCCTTGGTGGTTGCTGTGTGCACTGCTGGACTTGTGGAATGCTGAAACCAGAATAAAGTCACTTGTGGATATCATTGTCCCACATTTTGGATCTTTGGATTGATTCCTGCTTGTGCTAATTTTCTTTTCTGAATTAATCCATAAAAAGTGCTTGTCCAGTCTGCAAGGAAAATTTGTTCTCAAATTCAAAGGCACATCAATCCAAAAAGAGAAACTCAGAATTCAGGGAAATCTGTTTATACCATCAGAATCTCACCACAAAGTAAGCCACCAAAGGGACAACAGCCCCATTCTCCCCAAACACTGCTTGGTTCTGCTGATAATCAGCACAGTTGGCAATGGCTTCAGCCAGACTCTCTCTGAGGCAATCATTGGTGCTTCCTACTTTTGCCAACTTGGCCAGAATTGGCACCACTCCATGATCAGTCAAGACAGCCAAATTCTCTCTGTCCTCTGCAATCACTGCCACTGTGGCACAAATACTTGAAACCACCTGGAAAAGTCCATGCTTTAACCAATGCTTCACTATTTTCAGAAAAGTGGCCATTTTTAAATAAAAAGTAAATTTCAGATGGAGTTATTGAATCACCTCCAGGTTGTCACTTTGGACCAGGGTGACCAAGAGTTCCAGTCCCCCAACAAAGCTTCTGACCAGCTCCCCAGAGTTTTCCAGCTTTTGTAGACAGTGACATATTGACCAAGCTGCTGAGGCCTGGACTGAAGCATCCTTATGCTTCAACAGAGACCATAGCAGTCTGATTCCATCCATTTCTGAAAAAAAAAAAGTCTCATTGTGTAGGCTGGAAATGTTGCTGGACACTTATTGTGACGTACAATTGAATGTACAGTAATGTGAAAATGTTTTCTAATATGCTTTCCAATGGAATGCACCTTGGAATACAATTTTAATCACTATTCAACAATATTTTATTGTTGAAGGAATCCAATGAATTCCCACCAAAAACAGTGCAAACTACTCTACTTGTGATCATGTACTGAATTGCTGTGAATATACAGTATGGTCAACATTTTAGCTCAGAAATGACACTAAAAGCCAATTCATATAATGTATAAATTTGCTCACTGATTTTCTAACAATCAGTTCATCTCTAAAACTATACTGAATCTCAACCTATAATGAATGACTTATGTTCATTGTCTGAGACCCATTGTACAGAATTGTTGAAGACAATTTCAATTAATTCTTGTGACAAGGAGTGCCATAAGTTACTGTACTTGTGATCAAAGCTAATGCCAGTGGATCCTGTGCACATGCTCCAATGGCTTTGGCAGAATTGACTAGCAATGATGGGGTTGTAGATGACAAAAGCCTGAGCAAGGCAGCCAGACCACCACTGGACCTCAGTGCCTTTCTGGCATGTGCTTGCTGTCCTCCCCTGGAAGCACACTCTGCCAAGGCCCCAACTGCTGCACACACCACATCTGCTGGATATTCTTGCCTCCCACTGCTGATATGTTGTCCTATTGGCGTTGACCTATTGTTAAAAAAAAAAACATGTTATTCTGTTGCATTGAAGACAGTTAATTGATGCTGAAGCAACCCAGGATCAGGTGACTGCTGTTGGGATTCTCCAGAAGCAGAAGTTCCAGATTCTCCAGCAGTTGCAGTAGCCACAGCTGTGGGGTCAATCAGGTGGACCAAAGCCTCAATACCATTCAGAGCTTCAATCTTCTCAACATTCCCCTGAGATGTTGAACACTGCCAAAGGGCTGCAGTTACTGCTGAAAGTAGGCTCATGTTGCTTGCTGCAGATGTCTGGAAACAGATGTAAATGAGTTGTAAATATTTCTTAGTTTGAACAAAGTCCTAAATGTAAGGAAAAGTTACTTTATGCTGGGCATCAATGGCAAGACTATCAGCACAATTCTTTGAGTGGATGAAAAAAAAAACTAATGGCATTTAATGCCATTTTTTGATGAACTGTTTTTGATCTCTATAAACAGCCTCATGTACACTATTTCAAATGTGAGCTATATTCATGAAAGTTGCATTTTAGGTATTCATATAAGAAATCTTCAAAGATGCTACCATGAAGGCAGACTCACCCTGAGCAGTTTAACCAGTGCATCAATTGCACCAGCTTCTCTCAGAGTGTCCCTGGAGATAGGCTCCAGTGAACATTTTCCAATGGCCCTGGCACATCTCTCTTTGAGTGTGGCAGGTGCTCCAGGTGTCATCAACAACTTCACTATTGGCTCAAACATCCCCAAGGTTCTAATAGCCACTACATACTCATCTGGTAGTTGAAATTGAAATCAGTTGACTATTTGAATATGTTTGAACTGATTAAATTACTTTCCACAGCACACTCCTGCACTATGCCAATGGTGGGTAGCATGAGTTGGTAGTTCCTAGTTTTCATCAACTTGGCAATGACCAGAATTCCTCCTGATTTCAAAATGTAGTACCTATTGCTCTTGGATTGGCATAATGATAGAATGGCTTCTGCTGCTGCTCTCACCTATTGAAGAAAGATGCACTGAATTTTCATCATGTGTATGAATGGTAAATTGCATTCAGAAAACATAAGTACTGTACAGTACAATAATGTGTTTCAGTATGATTATACTGTATATCACTTGGATGAATGCATTATTGCAATTTTTGGTTTGCAGAAGTGTTTCAAGATGTCTGAAGGTTGACAAAGTGTGATTTGGCTTCTTTTGTGATGATCATACATGAATAACTATTGTCATCCAATCATTGGTCTCTCAAAATTCTGCAGGTTTACTGAATCTTGCTGAAATCCAAAAGGAATGGTTTTTTGAAACCTATTCCTCCAGAAACTGTAGAATAGCATGTAGATTTGTGGCACCTTTAAATGAAGTTACTGATTGAAGGAATATATCAAAGTTTGAATGTTTGAAAAGCACATGCACTTTTGAAATATTCTCTACAATGGGATTACAATAAGGGATGATCACACATGACCTCAGGGAGATGGCTTGGGACCACTTGGTCCTCTTTCAGCACAGTCAGTTCAGCATGGTCCACATCCATCATGTCAACTAGCCTAGGGATGGCATTAGCCTTTCTGAAGCCCAGTCTGCATTTCCTGTCCAATGCTGTCTTGGCCATCACATCTGCTGCAAGAGCTCTAAGGTCTGAGTTCATGTCATACAGCAGCTCCACAATGGGCTATATAAGAGGAAAACCCTATATGTGGTTCAATAATGCACTTTTTGGTAGTTGGAAGACAACTAACCTGTATCCCTAGATAATCAAATATGGCTTTCCTGACATCAACATGCTCTGCAACATCCCTGAGAACTTGCAAGGCTGCAATTTTGCACTTGGTGTCATCTGTTTCCAGGATGTTTAGCAGGATCCTGACACCTTCCAGCTCCTGCATCCAAAAGAATTCCATTGATCATCCTGCTTGATGAGAGCTTTATAAGAGGTTATCTTATAATTATACCAGCACAGCAAGCTGTTTGAATTCTGTGTGCAAGCCAAGGTCCTGAAGAGACACCAGTGCCAACACAGTGGCAGTCAAGTTCCCAATATGGGCATACTTGAGCAACTTGGCAATCTGTGCTTTCTCAGCATCATTTTGGGACAAAGTGTCCAGAGCTGACCTGCCTTCTTCTTCAGCCTCAGACTCTGGTCTGGTGGTGGGTCCAGACTCTGACATCATCAAGGAAGCAGACACAGCTGGTTCTTCATCCTCTGATGATGTGACTATGCTTTGGCCATAGTCTCCAAAGTCAAAGCTTGTGACCAGTGACATCTTCTTGTTTCTGGTGATGTTGGTCGCTGAATGGGACTTGGATTTGGATCTTGGGGTGGACATGTGTCTGGGGTGGGCGGTTTTTGGACGGGATTTTCTCACACTTTGCATGCTTGCCAAAATATTTTCACCTTGGGATATTGACTGCTGAGCTTTAGATTTTGAATTGAATGCTGTACAATCTAACAGAATCCAACACCCCACAATGATTCCAGCATTTTATAAAAAAAAAAGGTATATCACTGGCTGACTAGATGTTTGAAGATTGCATGAGTTACATTATTTTCACTTCTTCATATGATGTTGGCACACTAGAATAAGTAATAAATCCTGAATGATTTAAACTGAAATTCAGAAGGTGTCATAATATAAATTACACTTTTGAATACATGTCAATTCTTAAAAGCAATTTTTGCAATCTATATTTGACCCCTTCCATTGCCATTTTAGAAAAGCACTTGGAGAAACTCAGATACTGTACACATTTTCAGAACGTTCACAGTTTTATAAAATTGACATTTAATTCACATATTACAGCATACGCCCAATTCCATGGAGCTTTATTCATCTGAGAACACATTTTTCTTGAGGTGAAGCACTGGAAGTTCAAAGTTCACTGAAGAGGTGATGGTTACCCCCCAGCAGAACCAGACCATAACCTATGCTGAGAGTTTGATCAATACATTTGATACACCCCATGCTCCTGCTGCTGCTGGTGACTTACAGATTTTTTTCGTTTTTTTTTTGCTGGTGATATTGAAGCATTGCATCCACAACAATATCGGAGCCAATATCGGAGAATAACCTTCAGAAATTTTGTCCCATCTTCGTCTAGAGGCCGCTGCTTCAATCCCGTAAAAGCGGCAGTACCGCACTCTGTTCAGATTATTTTACTGCACTGTACAATAATTACGCGTTGTGACGTCACCCTTTTGTTTCTGGTCTCCTGTATATATGTACTGTTGTAATGTAACTTCTGAATCACAGAATGGTCTCCAAAATAGCAAAATTATCCGTCCCATCCATTGAAACCTTCTGGAATTCGTAACATGCGCAGAAGTTTTACACAGCATTATTTGTCGGAGTAAGCACTCCGAACTGAAGGAATATCTATTTAACCGAACATCCTCCGTCGGGCCAACATTGAAGAATGAAATGAACTGGTTGGAGAAAGCCCGATTATTGCTTCTCTTCGATGTCTAAACCCGATTCTTTGGATACAGTTTGCGGATTATATGGTGATTTCATGATGCTGCGGTTCAACTCACCCAACCGGTTCCAAGCTTGTCCACGTCAGCCACGTAAGCGGTCATCGCGCACTTGCGAATCTGAGGGAACGCTTCAGCAGACTTATCCGCGAATTTTGCCGTACTGATGATTCCTGCGCTTGTTTTCTAATTGATTAATTTTTTGAAGATTAGAAAACAAAAGAAAATTAAACTGATGTAACTACTTTTCCTGTGCTCTATAATCTATAACCAACTTTCAGTTTAATTTTCTTCTGATGTAACTACTTTTCCTGTGCTCTATAATCTATAACCAACTTTCAGTTTTGTTTCTTCTCACATTTCTCGCGGGAGTTCGCATCATGATATATGTACATGTGAACATTTATGCTCGAAAATGTGTGTTCATCTTCGATAATCGAACTCCGTGAATGTTGCACAATGTCGATTTTAAATGTACTTAATTTTAAAAAAATCATCGACGCGTGTTATTGAGAAGCGTAGTGCCTTCTAACGAGGAGGAAGTGTCAATATCGGAAATTCGGAAGCTCCTATTGAACGCCTTCGTTCACTCCGCTCTGTCTCGTAACTTTCAATTAACAATCATTCTGTTCTCTACGAAACATCGATTATGTGCTGGTGGTGTGAAGGGATCCAAATGTCGTCTCGTAGATATATTCTGAGATTCCCTGCTTGAAAAGCATGTAGTTTCTTATAATGAGTTGGAAGTGTTATCATAATTTCGGAAGCTTATATTCTGTAGATTGAAAAGATTGAGCTCCTTTGTTTACTCTGTGGCTTTGTCTCGCAAATTTATCAAACGATCATTCTGTTTTTCTGTTGCGAAATTACCGAGGATGTGTTGATGGTGGCGTGAAGGATACAGATTTAGGAACGGCCGCCGCCGGCCATCAGATCTGCAGTGACTCCGTGAAGATGAAGTCGAGAGTGTGTTTCGTCTCCCGTTCTGAGATATTCCGCGAGGATAATGCGTTATGGATATGGAGCAAGGTAAGACGCATACGTATTCCAGCAGTGACATTCGGAGGATTGCATTTTCAGAGATGAATAACTTAATTGCGAGAATAAGGCACATAATACCGCACATTTGAATATCCCGTTGTAAAAATTCACGAACTTCGCATTATTGAACATCCCTATGCTTGGTAATAGGGAGCAGGAGCGTAAGCGGGCTTGCTGTACGAAGGCCTGTAGGAAGAACCGGATGCCTTGTAGGTGTCGTACTTGGGTTCTCCGGAGTACGTAACCTCTGCCACGTAGCCAGAGTCTCCGTTGACGTAGTACTTGACGGTTTGGGTGCGGCCATCGGGAAGAAGTACGAAGTAGGACCCGTCGGTACTGTAGCCATCGCGCTTCTCGGACTGTCCGTAGTGATTGTAGGAGTAGTCGTCCTTCACCGTCCAGTCGAAAGCATACTTGGGCTGTTGATCGGGAATAATTTGTTCTGTTTGTTATTGTTGAAATTATAGAACAGTGAGTGATCCCGCGTGATAACGAAAGAGCGAAGGACCCATTCTTTCACTCCGCCTGACTTTGTTGTTGCAAGAGCTCAAACGTAAAAATTAGTGGAATCTGGCAAATAAATGAAACAATCAAGTTGAAAATTAGCTGAACTTGGCAAATAAATTAAAGAACTGAATTTGAAATTTGGCTGGACACAGCGAGTGAATTATGAACTACAGTGATTGATTTTTTGAATGTTGCGCAAATCTCCGGACCACTCCTAAAACTGCATGGTCCTTCGCATGAAAATCTTTGACGTTAAAGTGCGCTTGATCTTTGGACTTCAAATTAAATTTGTAGAAACATTTTAAATAGAAAAATAGATTACCTCTGCGTAAGCGGGTTCCTTGTAGCTTGGCTTGTACGCAGGCTGGTACGGATTGTTGGCGAGGCAAAATCCAGCCAGAGCGAGAAGAGCGACGACCTATTGAGTATTTCGAATATTAATTACCCGAAATCACTAGATTTTTTCATCAATCAATCAATCAATGAAAAGGAAAATCACGAACCTTGATCATGATGATTTGGAAAAGTGTTTTTTTTTTTGCAACTCTCACTGCAGAGAATAAAATGTTTCTTGGAGTCGAGGATAACTGGATCTGTTGGAGTGAGACGGTGGGACCAGAAGCTTAAATAGTGCGGGGTTACACCAAGAGAGAAAAGGGGCGACCTTGTGTTGGGTCAGTGCTTGGTCAGTCATCCCACGTAGCCGATCTGGGCGTGGTTTGGTGCGTACCCCGAGGCGGGGTTTCTGTCCGGTGACGCGGCTATCATACATACATAGGGGGTTTCGTTCTTTCATTCTTTCATTTTATTGAGCCAGTTATTGATAAACTGTGGTGGGGATACAGTATTGCGTATTGAGTGTTCTTGAAATTCATCAACTATTTGTTTGTTGATTGAGTTTATCTTTGAGCGACGCGGTCCTTGGGTTTATGGAGTGAGTGAGGGGGATTTACTGCGCAACGAGATGTCTCAGTTAGTGGACTGGATTACTGAGTAGTACGTTATCCGAAAATTCAGTGTTGAATGAGTGATGTTCAGCAACATCAGAGGGAATGTTATAAAAAGAATAATCATTGTAATAGAAATAATTTCTAAAATACGGTGAGACCCCCAGATGCAGACATGATTGGTGCATCAAGAGTGTCCCCAAGTCAAAATGTCCCTAAGTCAAGTCTCATTTTCCCCTAGACTTACATTATATAATTTTTAATTGGTGTTTCATGGACAAAATACTCACCATAATTCCATGAAAATAAAAATTGCCTTCCAATTTAAACTGATTCAATCAATATATTTCAACACAATATGGACATTTGGGGAATTCAATACTGATACCTCTGTACAGTGCATAGAAATGTTGACATTCTCTATAAAAATATTGTTGAAGTAAACAAGAGAGAAAGCAGCCCCTGTATGCTGGAGGTACTTTTTAAATTAGCTAAATGGATGGTAAATTGGTGAGAGAAATGCCCAAGAACTTTTCTTAAATCAATTTTAGGGTTGGAAATATTTGTTTCTTGTAATTTGGCCTGAAATGTATTTGAAATTTTATCACAAAATGTCCCTGTGTTGATTCAGTGTCCTCATGTTGGGTCTTTTTTTATCAATTTTTTATGGGAAAATAAGTGTCCCTATGTTGAATTGTCAGCAGGTCAAGGTGTCCTCATGTGGGGGTCTCACTGTACATGCAATATATATGGCTGCAACTCATTTTTTACAGTAATTTTCAAATGTTGAATAATTGAATTCAATACAGGTGGGCTCTCTCTACAACAAAACTCAAGGGGCCAGACAAATTTCTTTGTATGGGGAATTCCTTTGTACATAACCTCTATAACATCAGGGGATAACTTTGTGACCAAATAAAAATTTGTTATAGGGGGAAATTTGTTGTAGGAAAGATAATTGTAGAGTGAGTCAACCTGTATTCATTTGAGCATGAAATCATGTCTGTTATGATTTTATATACTGTAAAAATTATAGGTGTTGCCCCAGTTGTAATGGACTGGATTACTGGGAGTACAGTACTGTACATTACCCAAAAAGTATATATAGTGAGTCATGTACAACAGCAGAGGGGATGTCATCACAAAATAATAATGTTAACAGGAGTCATTTCACTCATATGGCATCAAAATCTTTTTTTTTTTATCCTCAGAAGTTGGAACAGTTGATATCATCACAATAATAAAACTACCGTCAGCAGTGAAGTAAAAAAAATGAAGTCAATTCCCTCATGTGGCAGCAAAATATTTTTATTGTACTTCTCAGATGTTGAAAAGTTGAATTTAATATTCATTTGTCATGTTTTCAATGATTTCATGTGCTGTAGATTTTTATTCATTTTTTTCTGAAAACTAGACTTCACATGTTGCCATCTGCCTGAAATTTCCTAAATCCATGATTGAGAATAACTTGTTTTCAATGGGTAATGAGACTTATTTTGACAATAACAGATACTGTAGTGCCTGAGGCAGACTTGAGCTAATAACAAATCATACATCAGAAGGATTTTTTGTTTGTTTTCCAGTATATCCAGCCACAATGTTGTTTGTGGCTCATTGTGAAAAATGTTTGCCATAAAAAGGGGTTTCCCCATATTCCAAAGACTTTGGTGGAACAAGATTTAAATCTGTATCAGCAAGATTCTACTATTCTACTGTAGATAAGCACCAAATAATCTCGACTTGCTTCAGTACTCTCAATCATAATGCAATTTTTCTCAACCACCATCAGCACCTACACACTGATCTATAGAAAAAGTTCTGGAAGGAGTGAAAATGAGTTTTCTGAAATGTGTTTGAATTTTGTGAAGAACCTTCCTCCCCCGCATGGAAGAGTGTGTTGCACACAGTTTTCCTTTACCGGCACCCTGTACACAGTACAGTATGTACATTCTATCACCCAGCAAATCAATATTCAATATGAGGTGTTTCTTTTCTTTTTTTCCACCCTGTGCTATGGGTTTTCCATCTAGGGTGTGTTGATTGGTGGCGGTGATGAATTGCTCCCGTTTCACGAATAGGATAATAAGGTGTGCAGTACTCTGCTGCTGTGCTTCAAGGATTCAATGAGTGCAGTATCACCTCCTGTGTTACACTTGCATGCGTAATCGGGGTTGAGTTTATTCGAACGAGTTATTTTTAATTTTATTTTTCAAGGCTGGCTTATGTAATAATGCATTGCTGATGGCTAAAATATAGGGGGTGGAGCAGAAAATTGCACTCGAGTGTAATTTACAGAAGGAAAATTTTTTACAAATTACCAGAGACCCTGAAAAAGAAAAACGAACTGGATTGAGACTCAAATTCATGATATGTGAGTGGAGTATTGAAGGAAATATTTTGGATTATTGAAGGAAATATTTTGGATTATTGAAGGAAATATTTTGGATTATTGAAGGAAATATTTTGGATTATTGAAGGAAATATTTTGGATTATTGAAGGAAATATTTTGGATTATTGAATCTCTAGCAAATTGTGAGACAGCAAGATTTTATATTTTTCAAAACTGAATTGAGGTTCAAATTTAGGTTTTATTTATGTTTCAGTCTCATTTCTTACTTATTGTTAATATAGGAGTGGATGAGTATTTCAAGGAAATATTTTTGATTATTGAATTGCTAAAATAATTTCAAAACAGGGGGTGGAATTTAAGATTATACTGGAGAAATTTTCAAGGGAAATATATATTTTTAAAATTATCAGAGAGCTAATATGAAAAAATCTGAATTGAGGTTCAAATTCAAGTTCATTTTATTTTTCTGTTTTAATCCCCCCCCCTGTTTCAAAAACCTAGAAATGGCTGATGAATTTAACTCAAGATTATTATTACAGTACTTCAAAAATTATTTCTGGGAGTCTGGCAGAACAAAGAAATTTTCTCATTGAATGTAAGGTTGAAAGATGCAATTTGCATGACGCAGAATTGGAGAAAAGTTATTCTAAAGCCTGTGTATAGAAGGAGAGGAGCACTAAAAAAATAAAAATGAAAAAAAGCTATTCCATTGTAGTGATTTTATATTTGGTTCCAGCATTATACCTTAATCTGTACATGGAAATTATTCTGCACATTCAAGTAAAGATGTCTGCCAACCATGTCACACAAACTATAATTCTGCTTTAAATCAGTGAGATTATGCATGTGCAACATGTAAGCATCCTTCAGTGAGTTATTTTTGCCTCCAGCACTAGCTTCCACCAGGACTATAGAGGTAGATGTCACTCTTCTAGCTGAACTGGCCTCAATGTTTCTCTGATGTTGAAGATTTTCAAATGTCGCATTTTCCTTTGGAACAGACATGGTGTAAAACGTCATGGGCTTCTTCCACTCCCTCAGATGCTGCATGTCGAATCAATTGATGAACTTCTCTGTGGAAGACAAGTAAATAATGATGATGAACTGAGATTTAAGTTGTGTTTTGATAGTTTTACCCTGGTTGAGTGTCTTGGTGCATTCCTTTCATTCTTCCTATTGCAAAATTGTAAGATGCATGAGGATGACCTTGATCTGCTGCTTTTTTAAACCATTTCATGGCTTCAGTGTGGTTTGGCTCCACTCCTCTGCCTGAAGGGGATATGCATTCAATCCAAATGAAATGAATATTAAAAACACTTTAAAATTCATATTAAAACACCTTTTAAAATGTATATTAAAACACATTTTAAAATGGATATTAAAACGCATTTCAAAATGCATTTCAAAACACATTTAAAATGCATAATAAAACGCATTTTAGAATGCATATTAAAAAATTTAAAATACATAATAAAACACCTTTTAAAATCCATATTAAAACATGTTTTAAAGTGAATACTAAAACATGTCTTAAAGTGAATACTAAAACATGTTTTAGAGTGAATATTAAAACATATTTTAAAATGCATATTAAAACACATTTTAGATGAAGCATTTCTTGGAATTATTTTCAATCATGATGAGGATGCAATTGATTCAATGCACAATATTGTACATGGCAGCCTCCAAAAATGTATCTACTATAATAAAGTTGCTTGCCGTCCGGTGTTCCCAGCATTTTTTTAATTTTCACAGGTGCTCTCTTTCCTTTTGCCCCCTATCCTCACTCCCACCCAGCCCCAGACAGGCCTGCAGGAGGGTCGCGTTTCCCTGCGTATCAACTTTCAAAATTTGTTAAAAATTGAATTTTCAATGAAATGCACTTTTTAAAACTTTAAAAGAAGCGCCAAGATGTTTGCTGTCTTTCCCTTTTTCAAATTTCAAAAAAGCTCCAAAATTGACTAAGTTACAATGAAAAACGCAAAACGTTTTTCAAAAAACGGGGATGAAAAGGGAAAAAAATACTTTTATATTTTTAATTTTAGCTTTTCAAGTTTTTAGTTTTGCTCAATGAAAAAAATACCTAAATTCAAAAAACATCTATGCGCAATCACCCCTAAAANTTTAAAATGCATATTACAACACATTTTAGATGAAAAATTTCTTGGAATTATTTTCAATAATGATGAGGATGAAATTGATTCAATGTACAATATTGTACATGCCAGCCTCCAAAAATGTATCTCTTTAGAAATACAGTAGACTCTCTCTACATTAAAATTCAGGGTAGCAGAAAACAATCATTATAGAAAGAATCTATTCACCTGCAGTATTTTTTATCTATTGAAAATTCGTGATAATTTGTTTGATATTCAGTTTCCATTTTTGTGTGATGTGTAAAAATGATTATTTTTGCCCAATTTTGCAAAAGATGAGCATATTATCCATAAGTAAATGATGTATACATACTGTTATAACCAAGCATGTGAAGTATGTACATTATTGTGTCAAATATGTATTTACTTGTGGAAAAATACTCTTGAAGCTCTCATTTAACAAAAAAAGTTATTTGTTAATTTTTCATTTATAAAGTACTGTATTGAAAAATAAATTCATGGGAAAGCTTGATGTGAATACCATGATATGGTTACTCTTCTGCTAAAGGAGCCATGCACAGTACTTTGTTGATAAGATTGACATCTATCATAGTCTTCAGTCTCTGATGAATTGATGAAATTAAGCTTGCTCACCATGTAGATATCTCTGTGCTGTGACATGCTGGGCATGGGAGTGTCCCAGGTGAGCATAGAGCTTGGTGACATGGAAGTGCAAGAGTTCAGCATGATAGTATCCTGCTATTGCAAAGCCAAATGCTCCAAGTAGGATGACAACCTGTGACAATATTTGGATAATAGAAAGTTCTTCAAATTTTGTTAGCAACCTGAAAAAGCTTGAGTTTCCTTGATAAAACTGTTGAATTCACCAGACTGTAGAGTATCTGAGGCAGTGGGAAGTGAAAATAACTTGAAAACATGTTGAATAGGTGTATACTGTACCTTGAGTGAGTTGCATTATTATAAAGAGCAGTTTACAAACAGCCAAGTAGTCTCAACTGACTAATCTGAAGTTACTTAATTGCCAAATTCTTTTTCAGTATCAAAAATGTCGCGGGTTGACTAGATGTCGCCCTCAGTGCAGGTACAGGAAAGGCACAAAAAGTGCAAAGCAGCGTAAGAAACGCCACGTCATACCAGAAAACAAATGTGAGAATATTTAAATACTAAATAATAACACTTTTTATTCCAAACATTATGAAACCTGAAGATATTGATCTTCAGGAAAAACCTTCCATCAAGTGAATCATTGCTTGATGAAAAGAGTTATTGAGAAATTTGCAAACAGAAAATTAGTCACACCCCAGTGAAAACCTTGGAGAAGCTTTCCACTGGGGAGGACCTGGACCCATGAGAAACCAACAGAATAATCAATCAATCCTGCTCTGAACTTTGGAGAGAAGAAACCGATCTTTGTGTGTGACTTGCTTTGATTGGAATATTTTGTGGACTTGGAAACTTGGATCTATAAACAGAAGTTGGGGAGTTTGGAACCCTCAGCCCTGATTGTGCTATTACAGTTTATTTCACTATAAACCAAATCTTTGTGGTGGGGTCTGAGGACCTCTCACAAAAAAGTTAGGAAATCTTCCACTTGAATTCTTGAGTGGATGAATTGAAGAATGGTACAAATCAATAATATTATGTATCTGCCACGCATACCCAAAATCAAGATTGAAAAATACTTGATGCAAGAATTTAAAAAAATGTGCTGTCAGCAAAATTTCTCTCCTGCCTCAACTTTTTTTTTCCAAGGTTCATAACTTTTCATGTAAAATCACCCAAATTAGGGGTCCATTTGTATAATACTATTCAGAGCAACAATTATAGTGGCAATCAAAGTTTATTCTGCCAAAAAAATATTTTGGGTCCATTATTTGCTGGTTGATGGAAGTAAATTTGATTCAGATTGTTTATTATGCATTCATTACATTTTCCTTGGCTGAATATGGGATAAAAGCCTGATAAAATCTCCTGCAAAGGGAAAATGCTGAATGGATTTGAAATCCTATTATATGTGTTCTTAACTGCTAATGGACTGTCCATACAATTATATTTCCAAGAAATTCTCAAAATTTCTTTGCACATCATCCTTTGATCACATTGCATATACATTTTATTACAGAGGCAAATTGAATATTAGAGAATCATAAGAGAAACAATTGATGAATTGAGCTGCTGTGATTTTTGAAGGGTGCATTTTCCACTGAATATGAGGGCTGTCTTGTGCAGGAATTTGTTTTTACCTAAGTTTGCTGCTGAATAATTGAGATGAATTATATTCAAATACACACATTAGGGCTCTCAACTATAAATATTGTAAACCATTTTCTGAATAATAACACAGCACAGTTGAACCTTGATAACTTGAACCTGCTTCCTTAAATCAAAATATCCCTGAATTGAGTTTTTGTATATGGTCCCTTTATGAGAATTCAACTTATAAGAGTTTCAACTGTAAACTAAACATTACAGTACACACTACTTGAATTTTGGAACACATCAATTTTACATAACATCAAGTAAAGTTATTTGGAACTGGATTATACAGCATAATCTCAATACAAAGAACTCCCAGAAACCTGAGAAAAGGTTGTTGAGATTTATGGTTTGCTTAGCATGTATAATGTATGAAATAGGGCAGAAATTTTAATAATGGAAACTGGTAAAAATACTTCCCCAAGAGATGATATGGGGAGAATTGCCATGGTTTATAACTTATAATTTCCAACATCTAAATTTAAGCTGGCTGAATGTCTATTCTTATAGAGCTTCACAATTCTTGCAATGCTAAATTTTCTGCACCAGAAGTTTAGCACTAGCCATTTTCAAAGGTTTATTTTTCCAATTTTGCACAAGTTTGGTTTTCCCATATTGTGTCACTTGGTAAAAATTTTCTGTGGCCCATGCTCATATTAAATTTTCTGCACAAGAAGTTTAGCACTAGACATTTTCAAAGGTTTATTTTTTTCAATTTTGCACATGTTCTGTTTTTTCATATTGTGTCACTTGGTAAAAATTTCCTGTGGCCCATGCTCATATAATCAAGGCAAACATTTGTTATACTGAGGTTATTTAGAGTATGAGCAAAATTAACTGCTGGGTGACCAACATGTTGATTTTTAAAGAAAATAATTACTACTGTAATAATAATTAATTTTTAAAGAAAATAATTGATAATTAATTTTTAAAGAAAAGAATTAATAATAATTAATTTTTAAAGAAAATAATTGATAATTAATTTTTAAAGAAAATAATTGATAATTAATTTTTAAAGAAAAGATAAATAATAATTAATTTTTAAAGAAAATAATTAATAATAATTAATTTTCAAAGAATAAATTCATTGTAATGAACATTTCTTTGTAATGAGATTTTTTTCAGAATTTCACTGCACATAGAAAAGTTACTAGTACTATTTATGTACTTTACATTGAATAATACAGTTAAAGAACTGACCTGCAGTGCGATGCAGAATGCCCCGTCAGGCTTTTTCTTCCGAGCCAAATAAACTAAACCCCCGTAAGGCAATTCCTCGTCGTATTCTGGACCCGGTGCATAATAGGCAGCACTACTAGCCTTTTTCCTTTGGTGTTTTATTATATTTGCTGGTTCTACTTCTTTGACAATTAATTTGGCCCCATCACTGCTGTTGCTGATGCTGGATCTCCGACGTCGCAAAGGATGACGTCGCCTGGAAACAGTGGTATTCTCCATGATCAGGGGTGCTGTTGCACTGCTGCTTTCCGCGTCCATGGTTATGCTACTAACACTGCTCATGCAGTTTTTCATATATATACATGTGTATGATGGGGAAGTTGACCGGCAGCAGCATAATAACATTGGGCATTGATTTGGCTGGGTGAATGTATGTACAGTACAGTACAGTATGTAGCAGCGCAGGGGTCACAGAAGGTTTATGCTGGCAGCTCCCTTGGCAACTGCTGAAATGTATGCATACATAACAGCTGGGTGATTGGCTCAAGGTTGTAGCGAGTGTCCCCCTCCCTCTTCGTTATATATGTTGGGTTAATAATAGAGTTCACGATTTTATTTTACACATTTTATTAAAGCAGAAAAGTAGGGGGGATATGCTGAAATTCCTTTGTTGTTATGATACAGGTTACATGTACTGTGTACTGCTGAGAGATATATGATGAAACATTACTGTGCAGTTGATAAAAAAATAATTAAATGACATATGTACTGTGTGTATGAATGGTATACTGATATTATCTTCAGTTTCCATCAATATTGTAGCCATTATTTGTTAGTTCCACTTCCTGCTGTTAGTTCCTGGTAAGCTGCTGGAGGGAATAAGAATATGAGGGTTCTAACAAAAGTTCTCAGAATGAAAATGGCGTCTAAAATAGCTGAAAAAATTTATTCTTTAGGGTTATGAAACATATTCTTTGGCACAAAAAAATCAGCCCTTTTCAACAATATTTTTAATGTTTGCAAAATACACCCTGGCAGAGTTTTGCTATCCACTCAACAGATGAGGCACCCTTCCTGCATTTTTTTTTTTTTCAGCCCAGCTTTCCCCTCAGAATTCTTGAAATCAATGTGGCTCAGTAATTCCAAGGGTTAATTGCCTCCAGGTCTTCCAAGGCAATTCTGCCATTTTAATCAACAGCCGCCTAAGTGTCGGTCACTTTTTTTTCAGCTCAAAAGTGGCGGCCACTTGTTCAAAGAATATTAGATATTGATCTTCAGGAAAAACCTTCCATCAAGTGAATCATTGCTTGATGAAAAGAGTTATTGAGAAATTTGCAAACAGAAAATTAGTCACACCCCAGTGAAAACCTTGGAGAAGCTTTCCACTGGGGAGGACCTGGACCCATGAGAAACCAACAGAATAATCAATCAATCCTGCTCTGAACTTTGGAGAGAAGAAACCGATCTTTGTGTGTGACTTGCTTTGATTGGAATATTTTGTGGACTTGGAAACTTGGATCTATAAACAGAAGTTGGGGAGTTTGGAACCCTCAGCCCTGATTGTGCTATTACAGTTTATTTCACTATAAACCAAATCTTTGTGGTGGGGTCTGAGGACCTCTCACAAAAAAGTTAGGAAATCTTCCACTTGAATTCTTGAGTGGATGAATTGAAGAATGGTACAAATCAATAATATTATGTATCTGCCACGCATACCCAAAATCAAGATTGAAAAATACTTGATGCAAGAATTTAAAAAAATGTGCTGTCAGCAAAATTTCTCTCCTGCCTCAACTTTTTTTTTCCAAGGTTCATAACTTTTCATGTAAAATCACCCAAATTAGGGGTCCATTTGTATAATACTATTCAGAGCAACAATTATAGTGGCAATCAAAGTTTATTCTGCCAAAAAAATATTTTGGGTCCATTATTTGCTGGTTGATGGAAGTAAATTTGATTCAGATTGTTTATTATGCATTCATTACATTTTCCTTGGCTGAATATGGGATAAAAGCCTGATAAAATCTCCTGCAAAGGGAAAATGCTGAATGGATTTGAAATCCTATTATATGTGTTCTTAACTGCTAATGGACTGTCCATACAATTATATTTCCAAGAAATTCTCAAAATTTCTTTGCACATCATCCTTTGATCACATTGCATATACATTTTATTACAGAGGCAAATTGAATATTAGAGAATCATAAGAGAAACAATTGATGAATTGAGCTGCTGTGATTTTTGAAGGGTGCATTTTCCACTGAATATGAGGGCTGTCTTGTGCAGGAATTTGTTTTTACCTAAGTTTGCTGCTGAATAATTGAGATGAATTATATTCAAATACACACATTAGGGCTCTCAACTATAAATATTGTAAACCATTTTCTGAATAATAACACAGCACAGTTGAACCTTGATAACTTGAACCTGCTTCCTTAAATCAAAATATCCCTGAATTGAGTTTTTGTATATGGTCCCTTTATGAGAATTCAACTTATAAGAGTTTCAACTGTAAACTAAACATTACAGTACACACTACTTGAATTTTGGAACACATCAATTTTACATAACATCAAGTAAAGTTATTTGGAACTGGATTATACAGCATAATCTCAATACAAAGAACTCCCAGAAACCTGAGAAAAGGTTGTTGAGATTTATGGTTTGCTTAGCATGTATAATGTATGAAATAGGGCAGAAATTTTAATAATGGAAACTGGTAAAAATACTTCCCCAAGAGATGATATGGGGAGAATTGCCATGGTTTATAACTTATAATTTCCAACATCTAAATTTAAGCTGGCTGAATGTCTATTCTTATAGAGCTTCACAATTCTTGCAATGCTAAATTTTCTGCACCAGAAGTTTAGCACTAGCCATTTTCAAAGGTTTATTTTTCCAATTTTGCACAAGTTTGGTTTTCCCATATTGTGTCACTTGGTAAAAATTTTCTGTGGCCCATGCTCATATTAAATTTTCTGCACAAGAAGTTTAGCACTAGACATTTTCAAAGGTTTATTTTTTTCAATTTTGCACATGTTCTGTTTTTTCATATTGTGTCACTTGGTAAAAATTTCCTGTGGCCCATGCTCATATAATCAAGGCAAACATTTGTTATACTGAGGTTATTTAGAGTATGAGCAAAATTAACTGCTGGGTGACCAACATGTTGATTTTTAAAGAAAATAATTACTACTGTAATAATAATTAATTTTTAAAGAAAATAATTGATAATTAATTTTTAAAGAAAAGAATTAATAATAATTAATTTTTAAAGAAAATAATTGATAATTAATTTTTAAAGAAAATAATTGATAATTAATTTTTAAAGAAAAGATAAATAATAATTAATTTTTAAAGAAAATAATTAATAATAATTAATTTTCAAAGAATAAATTCATTGTAATGAACATTTCTTTGTAATGAGATTTTTTTCAGAATTTCACTGCACATAGAAGAGTTACTAGTACTATTTATGTACTTTACATTGAATAATACAGTTGAAGAACTGACCTGCAGTGCGATGCAGAATGCCCCGTCAGGCTTTTTCTTCCGAGCCAAATAAACTAAACCCCCGTAAGGCAATTCCTCGTCGTATTCTGGACCCGGTGCATAATAGGCAGCACTACTAGCCTTTTTCCTTTGGTGTTTTATTATATTTGCTGGTTCTACTTCTTTGACAATGCCAAATAAACTAAACCCCCGTAAGGCAATTCCTCGTCGTATTCTGGACCCGGTGCATAATAGGCAGCACTACTAGCCTTTTTCCTTTGGTGTTTTATTATATTTGCTGGTTCTACTTCTTTGACAATTAATTTGGCCCCATCACTGCTGTTGCTGATGCTGGATCTCCGACGTCGCAAAGGATGACGTCGCCTGGAAACAGTGGTATTCTCCATGATCAGGGGTGCTGTTGCACTGCTGCTTTCCGCGTCCATGGTTATGCTACTAACACTGCTGCTCATGCAGTTTTTCATATATATACATGTGTATGATGGGGAAGTTGACCAGCAGCAGCTATTATTGTAACTCGTAACTAAACCGACCCACTTACATACATGTCATGTCATACATCGTCGCGTCCCCAGTGTCTTCCAAATACGACCGTCGAGGGAACCGTTGACGACTTTACATACGTATGTATTTAGCTGGGTGATTGGCTCAAGGTTGTAGCGAGTGTCTCCCTCCCTCTTCGATATATATGTTGGGTTAATAATAGAGTTCACGATTTTATTTTACACATTGTATTAAAGCAGAAAAGTAGGGGGGATATGCTGAAATTCCTTTGTTGTTATGATACAGGTTACATGTACTGTGTACTGCTGAGAGATATATGATGAAACATTACTGTGCAGTTGATAAAAAAAAATAATTAAATGACATATGTACTGTGTGTATGAATGGTATACTGATATTATCTTCAGTTTCCAACAATATTGTAGCCATTATTTGTTAGTTCCACTTCCTGCTGTTAGTTCCTGGTAAGCTGCTGGAGGGAATAAGAATATGAGGGTTCTAACAAAAGTTCTCGGAATGAAAATGGCGTCTAAAATATCTGAAAAAATTTATTCTTTAGGGTTATGATACATATTGTTTGGCACAAAAAAATCAGCCCTTTTCAACAATTTTTTTTAATGTTTTGCAAAATACACCTTGACAGAGTTTTGCTATCCACTCAACAGATGAGGCACCCTTCCTGCATTTTTTTTTGCAGCCCAGCTTTCCCCTCAGAATTCTTGAAATCAATGTGGCAGTAATTCCAAGGGTTAATTGCCTCCAGGTCTTCCAAGGCAATTCTGCCATTTTAATCAACAGCCGCCTAAGTGTCGGTCACTTTTTTTTCAGCTCAAAAGTGGCGGCCACTTGTTCAAAGAATATGTTTGCCCTAAAGAATACATTTTCTTCAGCTCTTTTAGACACCATTTTCATTCCAAGAACTTTTGTTAGAACCCTCGTATTAGCAGTTTTTAAATTCGACTCTTGCAATTTAAAAATTGAATTAATTAACCAATTATGAAGATGTTGTGCTCATGTAAGATGTTTTTATAAATCTTCACAGGTGCCATTGTCGGTTGGAGTGTGCATAAATTGATTGAGCTTCTATGCACTGCAGCTGGTTATGGTGAATCACATGGTGTCCAGCGGTGGGTGAAGTTGAACATGTGTTTTTTCCCTTCAGATCAAGGCTACTCAGTCTTATTATCATTCATGTCAATAACCAATTAACCATGCATTGCATTCGAACCCTGATATGTGCAGAATCTGTAGAATCTTAACTCAGAACGGAGTTTAATGTTGGAAAGATTTATATTAAATTCCTTTGATCAGGAAGTTTATTCTAATCCTTTTTGATAGCATGTATGTACCGTAGTATAATAATTCACAATCGAAGTATGCCTATACAGTATTTAAACATGTGAACTGCATGCAGATATTAGATTAATTTGAAACCGCACTGGATCATGAGAAGCAGATTCATTTTTATTTCGAAAACGGAGCCATTTTAAAAACGTGAAAATTCATTTGATTCATTTCTTTTCAGGTAGAACTTATCTGGCACAGCCTGGCCAGAAGTGCCGACAACTGCAACAAGGACTGGACGCCTTTCACAATCCGTAGCTGAGTCACGCTGATTTCCTTGATGAAATCCAGCTTGAGCATTTCCGGCATCTCCGCAGTCTTACACACACGGAAAACGTTGGATATTATGTCTTCCGGTGCGTATCCCATCTTCCACAGGCCATTCATCACCTGCAACAGTTGGAAAAGTTGATAAAACGGATATTCAAATACGATCGAAAAATGATACTGTATTAAATAATGTAAATCCATAATTATTTCCATAAATAAAAAGGGAAAATTAATTTGATTGTGTCTCCCTGTAACACGCTCGAGAAAGTGAAATTATTGTATATTCTGATTCAGGTGCATCAAGATGTCGGATTTGGGTTCCCACGCACAGCGCCCCTGATCTGGTCGCTTATACACTTATTCCTACCGATTCCGGATCAGGTCGCTGATTATCGGAATCAGCGCAGCAACCAATTTGACCGAACGAGGGTAGACAAGAAACCCTAACCCTTCCCCCCAAACGAGGGTACAAGAAACCCTACGAGGGTAGACAAGAAACCCTACCCCGCCGAAAGACTTTTCCCAAAACAAGGGTAGACATGAAACCCTTCCCCGCCCTACTTCTCCCATTCATTGGCGGCAGCATTGGAGTGACCCTCTCGCCAATGACTCTGTCTGTGAATGGGAGGATTCACGCACCCAAAAAATGACCCCCCATTCATTGGCGGCTGAAATGATGTGAAATCATTCACGATCGATTGTTTGTGTGTGTCCCTCTCGTCAATGAAACTGTCCGTGAATGGGGGGTTTTTTTTTGGGTGGGTGGAAAAAGTTTTTTAGTTGCTTACCCATTTTATGAAGTGTAAAATGAAATGTTTAATTCAGTGCCAAACCATGATAAGTAATAAATAATAAATTAGTAATTAATTCAATTTCATCATTGGTATATTCTGAATGATTATACAAGGTACAAATATGTTTTCGTCGTATTATTTTCCTCTCTTCCATCCTTCATCAAATTGAAAGGCAATACTGAATACTGAACTCCAACTCCGGTCTAAAAAGCAACAAACAAACAAAAGCAGCCAAAAATTCAACACCGAAAAAACTGTATAACTGTAAATTGCAAATCCACCAACCCCAACTCGAACAAACCTGTAGGGGGAAAAAAATAACTTCGATTTTCCAGAAATGAAGAAGCTTGAATGTGAACATGTACTTCGTTTGCAATTGTTTTAATGAAAAATCTACTTTAATGAATCTACTTCGTTTACATTATATATTGCATGATATTTTTTTCATGCAAAAAAGTTAGCTCACCCACCCATGA
Source organism: Notodromas monacha (assembly GCA_905338405.1). Classification (NCBI taxonomy): domain Eukaryota; kingdom Metazoa; phylum Arthropoda; class Ostracoda; order Podocopida; family Cyprididae; genus Notodromas; species Notodromas monacha. Next base: position 85,838 of record CAJPEX010000117.1, on the reverse strand, counting down.
AAAGTTTTCCTGCTACCACAGCAGTGAATGAGATTTTTTTACTGGGCGGATGGTCAGTGGTAGTTGAGGGGACCAAATCCAAAATAATATCGATACTGGATAAATATTAATTATGCCATCGAGTTAATAATTACTATAATGCAATACTGAATAATTACTATAATGCAATCTCTTCCACTCGCAGAAGCTGATGGACAACGACCGGAACCAGGAAATCTTACACGTTCACTATTCGTAATCACATTAAATTTAATTTCACATTTTAATTTTTTCTCTCTTATTTCTCACAGTATTTCTCATCTGACCTACGCAATAATAAATCAACCTCTATGATTGAAATGAAATTCCATAATGTCTCTCTTCTACCTTGTACGCTGCGTCGATATCTCCGTCAACGCAGCTTTTGAGCATATCACGGACCAATTTCGGATGCGGTTCGTCGCATATTTTGAAGACATTCTCGGCATTCACGTGCCCAAACCCGTGGAAAGTGGACTGCAGGTTGTTCAGGGCTTGTCTCATATCTCCCTGAGCAGTGAAAATGATGGCCTCCATCCCGTCATTCGTGTAGCTAACCTGCAGCAGACACGAGAAGAATAAAATCATCGGTTTTACAACACAAAACAATGATGGGATAAATGGGATATTTTGAAATTCGGTATTCAAATGCTGTACCTTCTCGTGTTCGCAAACGTCGAGGATTTTCGAGAGCAACTGAGCGTCAGACAGCTTGAAGTACCTGATGACTGCGCAACGAGACTGAATAGGCTCTATGATTTTCTCACTGGTGTTGCAGGCCAAAGCGAATCGCGTGGTTTTGCTGTAGACCTCCATGGTTCTCCTCAACGCTTGCTGAGCACCTTCTGTCATGCTAAATACACGCGGGAAATAATCAATCACGTGCTTGTTTACTTGATAATCTTCAAAATACTCAAAAAAAATAATAATTGAGCGTATGAGAAATTAAATTATGGAAATCTGAAATTTTTCCCATAGGACGAGTTATAATAATGCTCAAAACACAAAAAAGCTATAAATACACCAAACTATGAATACGTAACAAACAATAAAATACAAACACAAAATACTTTTGGTCTCCAAGAAGATACTTGCATCAATATGCATTACATGTAAATAATAAATTAAGTAATTCCAAATCAAAACATCAACCTTTATTCCATATCTTCAACAAAAATTAAATATACTTCACTTCAAGTAAATTCTCTTCAGCAAGGCTATGGAAGCTTTGAAACCAGCTCAATAAATGTATTTGACTTCAGTGATGAGTAATTTTTTCCCTTCTGCCATTTGCAGACATAAGATTGAACTGTAAGAGAAAGTTTAAGGCTGCAGTAGAATCTGGTAACAATAAATTTTTTTTAATTCCTGCCCCATATCCACAATCTTACCTGAATTACAAAATAAAAAAATAATGATAAGTGGAGTTTCTTCAGATCCATATTTATTTGCTGAAAGAAAGTTTTTATTGTGTTAGTTCAGTCAAATGAATTTGTTGAGCTGGTTTCATAGCCTTTCAATATACAATTTGGTCAAATTTCCCATCTATAGCAGATACAGTTCTTTTACAATATCTTTAGTTTCTCGTAAAAGATACAAAGGTTGATTATAGAAGTTGAAATAAATTGTTCGAAATAATATTTGATCACAAAAAATTCGTTATTAGGACCCTGTCCAATAGCCAAATATTGCATGAATTTCTTCATACAGAATTTTTCTTTAAAATGAAGCTACTTAGTTGGTTTCAATAGTTTCATCGTAAAGATATTTTACTGTACAATTTTACTCCACAAACAAAAATATGAATCAATCTTCTTTTCATGCTGCGAAATCTTTCAAGAAATTTCGCTCGCCACTTATCTTATGGGACACAGTATTTTAAGGGGATGAACGGTAGTAAAAATAATTCTAACCTGTCAGCTTCGTCAAGAATGATGATCTTGTGGCGATTCTTAGGCAAAGAAACCTTTTGCTGGGCAAACATTTTAATCTTGGTCCTGACGACGTCAATGCCTCGATCGTTGGACGCGTTCAGTTCTAAGACAGCTTCTTTGAAACTCGGCCCCAACAGGTGTCTGGCGAGGCACAAGATCGTGGTGGTCTTACCAACTCCCGGTGGACCCTAACACAGAAAAGAAAAGGAAACAAATTTCATTTCCAAACAAACAAAAATCTGAATTTCAAGTCAGCAGAGAAAAATTCTGATTCCTTTCCCAAATCAAAGAGTAGCAACATACTTTAGATCAGTGTTCCCCAACCTTCTTGGGCCTGCAGTGGACTGGCAAATTTCCAGAAATGTATTTTGCACACCAGAAACTGTTCTGCAGACCAGCAAAGTTTCATATAAGTTATGCCAACGAAAAAAATTTTGTTTGGAAGACTTCATGGCAGGTATTTGAAAAGTTTCTGCTCATTTGCAAAAATTAAGGCAAGAAACAATGAAGCAGCTACAGGGGAATTTTTTCAAAAAATTATAAATGTAGGCTTCTAGAAAAGTTTCTCTGGATGAACAATTGAAATAATTTATTCAAGTAGGTGAACATTTGTATGAAGTGTTCTCAAGAGAAAAGCCAACTTTTACTTTTCATCACATAATTTCAACTGCCATTGCCTTTCCCAAATTTCAGATGACATTAACAGACACCATTGCTACTTTTGATAAATTTATTATGCTGAAGAAAATTTCCCACAGACCAGCAAAAAATGTGAACACCAGCGCAGAGCTGTGGACCATTGGTTGGGGAAAACTGTTCCACATAGTTTAGAAAAAGCTGACCAATTAACATTTCTGATGCCTTGTAAAGGAATTAAATACAGTACACTCACACAGTAATAATAATACAGTACAAAATTTAATTTCAGGGTGGAACATATTTTTGGTAGCATATTAAAAGTTTTTCAAAATATTGTCATACAATACTGAAAAATCAGCCTTAGTCATTCAAAATATTATTCATTCAAAACAGTAGCATAAATTATTAATACACTTGACATTTTCATACAGCATTTCCTTTAAAAAATTTCAGAATAAATGATATTCCTTAGAAGAAAAACAATATTTGATGAATAACTCACAGCAAGAATGATATTAGGCATGTTTCCATTTTTTGCAAACACCTCCAGGCGACTAACAGTTGCTTCGTTGCCCACAATCTCATGGAATTTTTGCGGCCGATACTTTTCAATCCTGAGGGAAAAATTACGTCGATTTTGAAACACTAAAACTTGCAAAAACTAAAATCTTACTCACCATGGAGCATTATCACCCTTCTTGTGATCAGGAGCCGACACGGGAGCGTCCGAATCCATGGTTTTTAAGCACAAAACACAACTGGAAATTGCACAGAAACACTTTCAACAGCAGTTCAAGTAAGGTAAATATAATTTCCAGTGTAAGAAAGGACTTGAAAAAAACCAACACAAATGCTTCAAGGAAAATTCTCTCAACTTCTTCAAAAGTAAAAAAAAACCACACATTTTCACCATTGCACAAACATAACGAACATGAAAGTTGATGCTAATAACGTTTTGCATTTTTTTGGAAGAGGAGAAAATTTCATCAGAATGTAAATCATGATAACTTCTATTTTTGTTGAATCATGATGACGACCTGATTTCAACATTCAAGTTGTATCCTAAATTTAAACATTGCGAATTTTCCCATCATTTAAAAGAACTATGTTTTCCTTTCAAATTTCTTCCTTCAGAAAGCAAAGTCAAAAAGTTGATTTTTAAAAAAACGCAGAAATTAAAAATCACAAGATTCAACTATAAAATTAAAAAAAAATGATTGTCCTCATATATTTGTTTTTCCAACACCAGGGTGGAGGGAGATTTTTAAAATGCAAGATAACTTTATGATTTCAATATTCAAGTGATTTGCTAATGTTACAAATTTCGATTTTTTTTAATCATTTGGGAGATATTTATTTTCAAATGTATGATTGGAAAATCTCAAGATTTCACAATACATTTTCCTCATAAATTTGTTTTTCACACACCAGGGTGGAGAAGATTTTTAAAATGCAAGATAACGTTTTGATTTCAATATTCAATATTTCAAGTGATTTGCTAATGTTACAAATTTCGAATTTTTTTCATCATTTGGGAGATATTTATTTTTTAAATGCAGGATTGGAAAATCTCAAGATTTCACAATAAATTGAAAAAAAAATTGCAAATGTATGTTGATTTTTCCTTATAGGTCTGTTTCTGAGTTACCATAGGGTGGAGGGAGATATTTTTTCAATTAAAAGAAAACGTTCCAAATTCAATATTCGCAGGATTTGCTAATTTTAAACATATTGCTAATTAATTTTTTCTTAATGTAAAAAGATTATGTTCTCCTTTTAAATACCTTCCTTCGGAAAGCGAAGCCAAAACATTATTTTTCCACGTGCAGAAAACAAAAATTAAATACAAAAAAACACTAGAAAAGAAGAAAGCTCGAAGTGCTGGCGCCTATTTCAGATTGCTGCTGCTGCTCTTCTTCCTCTTCCTCCTCCTCCCCCAGAATCTCATCATCCACAGACTCTTCCACCTTTATTTGCTTCAGCTCCTCCGCCGCCGCCGCCGCCACCAGCACCACCTCCTCTTGCCCCTCCCGCCTGCCACCGGCACCCACCACCGCCCTCTCGGGCAACAGCATGTGCGGCGACAGCTTCTTCACAGCCACCTTCAACTGGTGCTTCTCCAACAGATGTCGCTGGAAGCCATACTTCTCCTTGGCCACGTCCCCGCACCGGTTGCACTGGATCCCAACGTCCGCCTGCTCCTTCCGCACCCACCCGTGCGCCCGACGCCAATGCACCCTCAACAACATCCACAGGGCAAAGACTTCTCCGCAATAATTGCAGACAAAAGTGCCGTCCGTCCGAGTCGTCTGGTTGTGCACTTTGACGCGATGGTTGTGGAAGCTGGTGTTGCACACAAAGGACTTGCCGCAGTCGGGGCAATTGCGGGGATTCCGCTTCCGGGACGCCACGGGGTACTGGGCACCGTGCACTTCGATCATGTGTTTCCGGCACTGCGAGTACAGCGGGAACTTTTCTCCGCAGTCCTTGCAGGTGCTGTAGATCTGGAATTGAATAAAATATACGGTGAGACCCCCACATGCGGACGCCTCGACCTGCGGACAATTCGAAATAGGGACACTTATTTTCCCAGAAAAAATAACTAAAAATGGCCCGACATGAGGATACTGACTCAACATAGGGACATTTTGTGTTAAAATTGCAAACACATTTCAGTGATCATTAAATTCAATATTCAAGTAATTTAGCATGAAATAAAGGCTGGAGAAGAACAGCCAAACATAAAGCAATTGGATTTTCCGAAAAAATTTGAAATTTTCGCTTTTTGGCATTCAAAACAAAATTTATTTTGAAATTTGAGCATCATGCACGGGGGAAAAACTCACTGCTTGGCCATGGACCCGGTACATGTGGAGCTTGTACTTGCAGAAGGACTTCATCTCCAAGCCACACTCGGGGCATAACTTGTGCCCTAAATTCGGATTATGAATGATCCGATGTTTCTGAAGCCTAAAAAAAAAAAAAATTTTATCAGGGAATTTTTGTGGGGAATAAACCCAGTATCAGATGCCTCAAAAAATATTTATTCACAAGACATCTTTCAGATTTGTGATACAGAATGCTTATGTCAATTGGCAAATATGGTTCCAAATATGACACAAACTAGAGACAAATGAATGCCTAGGATTCCTCAAACCAAAATTTCTATTGTAATGTACTTGAATAGTAAAGGTGTGTAAAAATCTAAACTCAAGCTCACTTGAAAATTAAAATCAATGGTTACATTTTTTGTTTTGTAAAATCTCTGTAATAGATTAATGAAAATACATAAGTACACAAGAACATTTTCAAGAGGGTAGAAAAGTTTCCAATTTTCAAAAATTTCCCTTGAACATTTTTATGCAACTGTGCTTTTCACCTTGTTTTTTTCCCTCTCATTTTTTGATGAAAAAAAAAAGATATTCCGATGAATAAATTTCCATCAAAGATACAATAGAATCTCACTACAGTACATAACAATAACTTCATTCTGACGGTCCTTGGAGAAAAAAATAATTTTATAATATTTAATTTTGCATGACAAAATTTCTACCAGAGGAAGATAGACTCGCGCAAACTTTTGTTTCAGCGTAAAAGCATTTCCTTATCCTGCCAACAATTTCATAATAATAAAACTCCCATGGAAACAAGTTAGTTTTGTTTGACAGGGACCCACTAACAATGTTTTTTTTTTTTTTTTTCATTCATCAAGGCACACATTTTTACCACGACTTTGTCGAAACAATAGCTTATCGTAACTCAAATTTTTGGTCATACAATATGAGCTGATTGGAAACTCTCAGACTGCTGCCATCACTCAGGAACCTATCGACACGACACTCACGCAGCTGGTGTTGGGAACCTCAGAGAACAAGTGCCACACTTGAACTCGTGCGTGATTTCATGCATCTCGTGAGTATGATTCCTCCTCTGAGTCTCAGTCACAAAGACCTCGGGACAATTTTCGCACTTGTACGCCTTTTCCCCGAAATGAGCTTGGTTCACGTGGAACTGAAATCTCACGAAATTCGTCACCTTGTACGGACACACTGCACATCTGTAAATCTACACGTAAAAAATAAAAATGAATTAAAACAAACGGCAAAACTGTTATTCACGCAGGAGTCCTGCAAAAAATTCGCTGACGTGATGCTTACTCACCCGGAGACCTGCTGCTTCTCGCTCTGCATCAGTGAAAAGAATCCGTCCTTGATGCGCCCGTTTAATATGCAAACCTGCAAAATTTTCAATTAAAATACAGTACATCGAAAATGAACAGATATGTATCACCAATAAACTGAAATAAATTATAAATAAATGAATGAGCTATACTATATGAATAAACAAAAATCAATAAATGGGTAAATTGAATTAACAAATCCATAATACCAATCACGAAGAATAAACTAAATATACAAAAATTCAAGCATTAATATTGATTAATGAATAAAGTGACACTAAAAATGAATAAATTAATATTAAATGATGAACAAACTAATACCAAAGAATGAATTAACTAATGCAGCATTGAATAAACAAATATTAACAATGAACAAACTGATAGTATATTATGAATAAACAAATACCAAATAATTACTACTGCATACTAATATTAATCAATAGATGAATCACGCATTCAAATAAATAAAACATAAAACACTTTCTCATGCAAACAAGAGCATTTCAAATTATAGCCTAACTAACTTCTTAAAAATCATTAAAAAAAAAGATTGAATTCAGATTAATGTTCAAATTCGAATTCTGATGTCTCTTATTTTTGAAAAATTGCAGTTTTTCAGTCACCAAAAAATTACAGTGACTGCGTGGTACTCAAGTAATTACGGTACATTAAAGTTCTCCAAATTGAAAACCTCACTTGGCCAAATTTTTATTTGTGTTGTCCCCTTAAAAGGCGTTAAACAGTACAGTATTTTCTTATATTTTAAAGCTCCGAGACATCAAAGAAAGGACTCCCACCCAAACTGTATTTGAGCTGCGGTATCCGGCAAGTGATGCACGAAACACGATCAATGTTCTCCAAAAGGTGAAGCTCCATGTGGGCCGTGTATTCCAGCTCATCCAAAAATGGCCGCCCGCAGTCAAAGCAATCTTTCGAGCCCGCCATGACGTGTTCCGTCTTGTAATGCTTCAGGAGCAGATACGGCTTATTCGCATAGGAACACAATTCGCATCCCGGCAATTTGAGAAAGTGAGCATATCGTCGCGGGAAAAGCTTGCCAACGGATTGCCTTTGAGCGGACAGCCTCTGAGCAGACATCCGCTGGAAACCAACAAGAGAGAGAGAGAGAGAGAGAGAGAGAGAGAGAGAGAGAGAGAGAGAGAGAGAGAGAGAGAGAGAGAGAGAGAGAGAGAGAGAGAGAGAGAGAGAGAGAGAAAAACGGAGATCTTATCAGGGAATTCTTGAACAAATAACTTTCAGGGTTGTGGTTCATTATGATCAGAATTAAAATAATACTGTACACCTGTACAGTACAATACAATACTAGTGAAATTCTGCTAGGACACATTTTTCAAAGAACTTGACAGAAAAAATGGAGAAGTCATCAGGGAATTTTTTAATAAATAACTTTCAGGGTTGTGGTTCATTATAATCAGAAATGACGTACTGTGTGGAGTATATTACAATACAAGTGAAATTCTTTTAGAACAAATTTTTCAGCATCAAGCATTTTTAAAGATCTCAACAGGAGCACCAAAGAAGTTGTGCTATTTAAATGTTTACAGTTGGATCTCAATAACTGAAATTTCCACAATTGAAAATGTTGACAAGACCTGTGTCTGAATTGCATTAAAGAGCAATGTATTGCATTTTAAACCTCCAAAATTCACCCTCAAAACGGCAGTATCTCGACACCATTTGGCAATGATTCTGGGTACCCTCAAAAGAGAAAGGCAATAAAAATGTAACTTGATACTTTTCAATAAGTGACTAATTGGGCAAATTAACCCTCAACTCCAATTTCAGCATCCCTTGAACTCACATACTGAACAGTTTAAAGCCCAGAGGATCAATTTAAGTTTTACGTTATTCTTCAATTCTTTTAGCCAGCAAAAATGGTAGTTTCCCAAACTCAAGAACTTGAACTTGAAGAGGTTTTTTTCAGTAAAAAAAAAGAAAAACCAACATTAGTGAAAATTTCTAAATTTCTTTTAAAAAAATATGATGAAATCGATTCGTTAATCTGAGTTTGATTTTGGAGGACAAATTTATTTAATTTTAGCAACAGTTCTCACAAATTCATCCATGGGAAGCAAGAAATCATCAGACTGAACTTTTGTAATTCTTCACCCCAGCAAATAAGGTGGACCCCCTAAATCAAGACTCTCCAAGCCAAATTTTTTCGCCAATTCAGTTTGATTCGAAAGGTTTGACAGCATAACACATAAGTGACGTTTTCATTTTCAAGATTCATCACAGCAAAGTATTTTTTGGCGATTTTTCTCCACTGCAGTATCAATTAGAATAATCGCTATTTTTAAAAATTTTATACAATATTTTTTGAAAGGAAAACCAAGAATATCAGTGACAATTTTCTTCTAAAACATAAGATGGAATTAATAATTGAATCTGACCTTGATTTTGGACGAAACATTTTTTTAATGGTAGCAACAATTCTAAAAAAAAAAATGCTTTCAACAATGAAAAACTTGGATTTTGGAAGACAACTTTGTTCAGTTTCAGCGAAAGTACTCACAAATTCATCCATGGGAAGCAACTGCGTATTTTTCGGAACTGCATGATCCACATGATTGTGATTAACAGCCTTGAACATGGGATCATAGTAAAAGACCTGCTCCATCAAGTTCACCACCCCGTTCACTGGACACTCCACACCTCTGACTCTCCGGTGATTACAGTGAACATACATCAACGCCTGATTATACACGCATTTCCGCGTACAGTGAAACACAAAGCCGTCCACCAAGAACCTGTACCGTCCGTCAATAGGTGTCACTGCTATCGGTCTCGGGTCGTGACACGAAGCATCATCCTTCGACCACAACTTGGCGCCTTCTTTCCGTCTCACGACGGCTTCGCTCTGTTTCTTGCGTTCTTCGTCAGGTCTCCACCAGCTTGACCCTTTGCGGTATTCTTCACCAATCGCATTTCCTTCTTCTTCTTCTTCTTCCTCTTGTGTGATGATTCGAAATTGTGAGTTTTCGGGATCGTTTTCCTGCTTCAGGAGTTTGTCAATGACTTCGAGCTCCTTCATCACCTGAAGCTCGGGATCCACTTGAGGCGACATCTCGTGGGTTACGGGCTCAGACTTGAAATCGGTTATTCGCAGGGATTCAGTTTTGGCCGGGATTTTGTGGTATTTGTTGGCTCGCAGGACTTCCGCCAAAAGTTTTTTCGCAACAACGCCTGGAGCGGGAATTGGAGAAGATTCACTCGTTTGATCCAGTTTCGTTGATTCTTGTGCGATTGTTTTCTGTTGGGAAAAATAATGAGACAAAGTAAATAAGAGTTGTTTCGCAGAGAAATTTGAAAAAAGGAACGAGAAAAAATACTGCAGTGCGTGACCCCCAATATGCGAATGATTCGACTTACAGACACTTTAAACTCAATAAATTAGCCTCAAAATCTCGGAAGTGTCCTGAGATCCGGACACTTCGCCAACATTTCCAGGAAAATATCAATTTCTCTCTAAAATACTGTACTTTGATACCTCTTGAACCTATTAAGACTTTTCTATAGACAAAAGTTAGAAATATATATATTATCATAAATTTACCCTAATTCATAATCCAAAATAATTTTGAATTTCTATGCTAATTTTGCATTTCTCTTTTCAGGCTTTCTTCCATCAACTTTGCACAGAATAGCAAAATGGGCAGATTAATTTTTGGACTCCTTCTTTATGCCAAATGGGCAGATTCTGCGTGATTTTTTTCTGCAACCACTTTCTGCATCTCGACGTTAGGAACAATTTTTTATTCACTCTGTCAAATGCTTCATGAATTTTTTGCAAAGCAGGAACAGTAAAATATTCCCATCGAAGTTCACGGGAAAATGTGATTCAACATGCAGACGTTCCAAAATACGGATAAAATCTGAAAAATAATTACGTCCGCATCTCGGGACTTACACTGTAACCTTGGTCTAAATTTTCATCCGCAAAAAAAAGGGGGAATAATTTTCGCAAACTTACCGAAACAAATAAAATAAAGAGGATACTAATTAAATAAATATGCAAATACAGTGTACTGTATCTCAATTCCGTAAGATCAATAATAACCCCTAGAATTGAATCGCAGTATTTCGCAAAAGAAGAGAAAAATAAAATTTACAGCAACATCCGTGAAGTCAACAAAGTCCTTTCTGTTCGGATTCGCCCGATCCCTGGTCCTCCTTTTCGTACGGATCCTCGGCTGTTGCATCATGATCCTCTCAAAGATCTCAGACGTTTCCAACGCGATCCCTCGCCGTTTCCTCTTCTTCTGCTTTGGTTCCTCCATCCCATCACATTCTCCATTCAGCGACTTATCTTCACTCACATTCTCCTTTCCCGCAACGTCGTTCAAAATACTGCCTCGATCCGCGTCTCCTTGGATGAACAACGAGGGTTCTTTGGGGTTTTCAACGGGGATACGATCCCCGAGAATGTCATTCCGACAACTCGCGGCGACAACCCTGGGTTTCTTGGGTGACGGGGATCCTTTGAGTACAAAAGACACTTCGTATTCTCCTTCAGAATATTTCCGAGGGGGTTTTCGTATTCGTCCGGTGGAACGAGAATGACTCGATTGGGCTTCTTCTACCGTAGCTGATTTCTTCTCGCTGATTTCTTGTGCTTGAACTAACGTCTGAAATGAAGAAAATTCGAGGCAATTATTTTTATAGATCTCTATTTTTTACAGATCTTAGTCTTAGGGTTGGAAAGATTTGTTTCTTACAATTCAGCCTGATAATTTGATAAAAGTCACTTTTCCAGAAACTTATTGGCAATATATATATATATATATATATATACAGTGAGACCCCCACATGAGGACACCTCGACATGCGGACAATTCTGCATAGGAACACTTATTTTCCCTTGAAAAAATTAATTAAAAGAGCCCAACATGAGGACACTGATTTGACATAGGGACATTTTGTGATGAAATTGCAAATAAGTTTCAGGCCAGATCATAAGAAACACATATTCCCAACCCCAAAATTGATGCAAGAAAAGTTCTTGGGCATTTCTCTCACCAATTTACCATCCATTTAGCTAATTTTAAAAAAATGACCTCCAGGATAGAGGGACTTTCTTTCTCTCTTTTCACTTGAATGTTATTTTTACAGAGAATGCCAACATTTCTATGTACTGTACAGAGGCATTATCAGTATTCAATTCCCCAAATTTCCATATTGTGTTGAAATATTTTGATTGAATCAGTTTAAATTGGGAGACAATTTTTATTTTCATGGGATCATGGTGAGCATTTTTTTTTTTTTACATAAAACACCAATTAAAAATTATATAATGTAAGTCTCATGGAAAATGAGACTCGACTTGGGGACATTTTGACTTAGGGACACTCTTGATGCACCAATCATGTCCGCATGAATTATTCTGTTCATCAAGGAAGGAACTGAAAGAAAAAAATAAAGTAAATCAGAAATCAAAACCGTTGACTCACATTTTTATAGAGATCAGGAATGCCATTATCATCATCATCATCATCACAAGTGTTCCCAAGCAAAGACGCAATAGCATCTTCACTCAACTCCGGCAAACGCTCCTTCTTCAGCTTCTCAGTGCGCAAATTTTTGCACAATTTCACCATTTCGTTGAAATCGTGCATCAAATCATCACAGGCTTCCACAATAGTGAAACAACTCGCACACAGATCCGCACTATCGACACTCACACTCGGTTCTGTCGCGATTTGGTGAAGCACAAAAAACTCCTTGGGATTCTCAAAACTCCGCAAATTCCGCATCAAATTTGGCACTTGTGGGGAAACCAGTTTGACGTGTTCCAAACAAAGCACGCATTCGTGGGTCTGCTGATGCTGCTTTGCCCGCGGCATTTTCCTTCTAAAACGAATCAACACAAGGAATTATTACAGATTTTAATTACTCTGATGATGATGCAAAAATTGTGCAGGGAATTCACTCCGAAAAAGCCCCAAATCAATCAATTTTCTTTTCTATGAGAAAATCTCCTTGAAAATTGAAATAAAAGTTTCTAATGCATTTCCTCAAGATGATGAATTTTGAAACAATGGTAATACTGTAGCATGAAGTTTGACATGGGTCAGCTTAACTCATCAAGGAGACCTGGGAAAATGATCAGATTTTATAACTAATTATTAAAAAAAGAAGCTATTTTTCAAATTTTTGGATTCATGAGGTAAATTTCCTTCTAATTAAAACCTGACACCAAAAAATACATAAAATATTTCAGACGTTTTACAGGCATTTTGAAATCAAGTTCTTAGAGTGCTTAAGTACGTGAGGAAGACTTCTCCAAATTTGTATAAGCCAAAAAAAAAAAGAAAGTCTCATAAAATTAACTTTTTTTTGCATAATTAAGAAGAACATTTTTTAAAATAATGCCAAGTATTTTTTCAATACCATCCTGAAATTGATTGAATTTATCCAGAATTATCAACAATATCTCAGGGCTTTTTACGAGCAAAACCCACCAGATTTCAGACAATAACAAAAGTTTCAGAAAAATCTTTCACAATTCCGTAAATACACGTTCTGGCATGTATCACTAACACACACATGAGCAACAAAAAAATTCAACTTTGTCCGCCAAAAATTGATACCGCTGTTTCCTTGGCAAGACAAATCAGTCACACTTTCGGAAAATTCGCAAAAGAAAACGTACTTGGAATGATCTCATTTTTGAATAGTGGGTTAGAAGGGGACAAGTACGTTTCTCAGACACGTGAACAAAATGCACGCTAAAAAATCCTCCTTCATTTGCACTTGCAAAAATGTAGAAAAAAAAAAACATTGACAAGCATTTCAACTATAAATGCATCCGCATGAACAAGAAGTTTCAAAAATTGAGTTATAATTAAAAAACAAATTTTTTAAACCTGCGTGACTCAATTCAATTTTGTTAGCATCAAAATAATGAGTAATTTTGAAATCAAAAATCAGCGGGCAACTAATTTTCTCAACACACCTCAAAGACATGATCGATGAACACAAAAAAAGGAGGGGCGGGGAATCGAAGTCCAACGAAAAATGCAATCCCATCACATCCTTTGAATCCATGCAATATTTTACACGAATATGAACGTTGGTTGGTTCGGTAAATCAAAGGTTTCTGCCTCTTCGACTTCGTTTTTAAAAGAGTTCATTGTCACGGGGAATTTATTCTTCCCACCATCAGGGATCTGCATATAGGCTTTGATTTTCTTGATCTGAACACTCAAGTTGTGGGCCGTTTTCAGGTGTGTCTGGAACCCGTATCTGGAAAAAAAAAGAAAAAAATCAATCTTTCGCTGGAGTCTCACGATTCATGAGTGACTTCAATTTCATTTACTTCAACAATTGAAATCTTTGATACAGTCAAACCCCGTTAAAAAGACCCCACCCTTGGCACCTACAAATTCATTTTGGAAAAAAAGAACGTCCCTTCTGATAATAAAATAGGAAACCCCGTTAAAAAGCCATCTGTCAAAATTATTAAAAACTCATAAATTCTCCCGCCAATTAATTCTGTTTTCGATAGCCTGCAAACAATAAGATTCAACTTTTGGCGAGAGGTCTCCAATTTGAAAAAAAAAAAGACGAAATAATTTACTTCTTGGGAACATTAGCTAGATATACAGTGGCCCACCGCCTAACAGACCTCCCGTGTAAGGGATTTTCGCCAAACAGACCAGCTCTGCAAGCAGTTTTTCCTCCCGCCCAACAGACAAAATCCGCCAAACAGACTTCTTTTGGTTTAAAATTAGTGTTGAAAATTGAAATTTTTCATTTTTTATGTAATTGAATTTGTGTAAACGACTTTTTGTCCAACAGACTCGTCCCTTGCACGAATCAAGTCCGTTAGACGGGGGTTGACTGTAATTTACGCATCCCACGGTTATTTTGATTGTTCGCTTGAAGAATACGAATTTTATTTCCTCACAAGCTGGGGGTGCCCAGCCACACCTGGGCATTGGACACATTTTAGTTTTGAAAACTTTGATGTACAGTACTACATAAATTAATATGTGGAAGAGGGGGTGCCCTCATGCAACTGTTCATCATGTTACAAATTATGCAGAGAACTTCAAAAAAATTTATGATTAAAGTTGGTTAACTGGTGAAGGACCACCGGTAATCTTGTACTTGTGCTCAATGTGTTAGTTGTGGCCCGGTGGGCCACAACTGACACATGAGCATGGGGATTTTATTACTTGTTACAATCCCAACTTGGAGTGCCCAGCCAAATGTGGGTGTATTATTGTTACATAGTACACATTATGTAAAGAATTTGAAAATATTGAATGATTAAATTAAGCTGGTTACATGCCATGGACCACCAGTTTTATGCACATTGCTCAGGTGTGGCTGGGTACCCTACTCTCCTAATCTGTTAAAGTTGCTGCCACTTCCCTAGGTTTTTGTGTGCTCAATTCCCTTCCATCCCCAAC